>JARQOC010000002.1:247765677-247915402 GCA_033576535.1 Allobates femoralis | reverse complement strand
AAGTTGGGGAGGGAGGAATTAAAAGACTAAGGGTTATTTGTGGTTGAATATAATCCTAATGAAAAATGCCCCTACATGGTAATTGGTACAAATGTTATTGAAAACTGCTTTGGGGAAGTTTTGTTTTTACTCCGACAGATTTCTCAGACTGCTGGTTATGGGCGGACAAGAGTCATCCAACGAGAGATCCGAGCCCTCATCCACAAGCAACAGGTAAATCTGTCTGGGGGAGAAATTGGCAGTGCGCGGGTAACAGACCCGATTCCCATTGTACTACCATCAAAAAGCAAAATGATGATGTGGTGTCGAGCAGCGATAGGTAGCAGAGGACAGGAATACCAGACAGTTGTAGAGCCGGTATTTTCAGAGCACAGACCTACACTACTGACAGCCAGAGGGGTGGTGGATGTACGCAAGAGACAAGTACCAATCCGTGTGTTAAATTGTGGGGAAGAGGGAACAAAACTACCCCGGTATGCTACTGTAGCAAAGCTGTATACTGTTTGTAATAACAACATACAAGCAGTAGGACCTGTTTCCTCGTCTAGCCAGGTGGAGGATAACAACTCCAAAGGACAGCTAGAGGAGTGGTGTCAGCAGTTGCACGAAGGAACTCATGCCACACCTTCTCACCAGAAGCATGGAGTTTACCGGGTAGCGCAGGAGTTCGAGCAAATATTTAGTAAGCATCCATTAGATTTTTGGAGGATTAAAGGGGTACACCATCGCATACCCACAGGAGATCATCCTCCAATTAAGTTGAGACACAGACCCATTCCACCAGGTCACTACCAACATGTCAAAGAGATGCTGAGGGACATGAAGGAGGCCGGATGTTATAAGAGATAGCAGTAGTTCCTGGGCTGCTCCTTTAGTCCTAGTAAGAAAGAAGGATGGCACGATGAGGATGTGTGTGGATTACAGAGGGGTCAATAAAATCACTCACAAAGTTACCCGTTACCCCGAATAGAGGAGTCTCTTGATGCATTAAAGACTGCTAATTATTTCTCCACATTAGATCTCACTAGTGGGGATTGGCAGGTCTCTGTTGCAGAAGAAGACCGAGAGAAGACGGCATTCACAACACCAATGGGACTATGCGAATTCAACAGCATGCCATTCGGGTTATGCAATGCACCAGAAACATAGTAACATACATAGTTTTTAAGGTTGAATGAAGAGTTTTAGTCCATCTAGTTCAACCAATAGCCTAACATGTTGATCCAGAGGAAGGCAAAAAAAACCCATGTGGCAACACTAGCTCCACATTGGGGGAAAAATTCCTTCCTGACTCCAGATATGGCAATCAGACTAATTCCCTGGATCAACGCCCTATCTAGTATATATAATTAGTAATATTATAGTTTTCAAGAAAGGCATCCAGGTCCTTCTTAAATGTTAGTAGTGAGTCACTCATTACAACATCATGTGGCAGAGAGTTCCACAGTCTCACTGCTCTGACAGTAAAGAATCCACGTCTGTGATTATGATTAAACCTTCTTTCCTCACGACGTAGAGGATGCCCCCTTGTCCTCGTCTCAGGCCTAAGAGTAAAGAGATCATTAGAAAGTTCTCTGTACTGTCCCCTCATATATTTATACATTATTATAAGATCACCCCTAAGCCTTCGTTTTTCCAAGCTAAATAACCCCAAGTTTAATAACCTGTCTTGGTATTGCAGACCCCTCAGTCCCCTAATAACCTTGGTTGCTCTTCTCTGGACCCGCTCTAGTTCAGCTATGTCTTTCTTATACACCGGAGACCAGAATTGTACACAGTATTCTCAGTGTGGTCGCACTAGTTACTTGTATAGAGGTAAAATTATGTTCTCCTCATGAGCATCTATGCCTCTTTTAATGCATCCCATTATTTTATTTGCCTTTGCAGCAGCTGCCTGACACTGGCCACTAAATGTGAGTTTGTCATCTACCCATACACCCAGGTCTTTTTCAGTGACAGTTTTGCCCAGTGTTTTACAATTAAGCACATAATTATACCTTTTGTTTCCTCTGCCCAAGTGCATGACCTTACATTTATCCCCATTAAAGCTCATTTACCATTTATCAGCCCAAGCTTCTAGTTTACATAAGTCCTCCTGTAATATAAAATTGTCCTCCTCTATATTAACTACCCTGCAGAGTTTAGTGTCATCTGCAAATATTGAGATTCTACTCTGTATGCCCCCTACAAGGTCATTAATAAATATATTAAAAAGAAGCGGGCCCAACACTGACCCCTGTGGTACCCCACTGTTAACTGTGACCCATTCTGAGTGTGTTCCATTAATGACCACCCTTTGTTTCCTATCACTAAGCCAGTTCTTAACCCACTTACACATATTTTCCCCTATCCCCATTGCTCTCATTTTATGTATCAACCTTTTGTGCGGCACCGTATCAAAAGCTTTTGAAAAGTCCATATACACCACATCCACTGCATTTCTTTGGTCCAGTCCAGAACTTACTTCTTCATAGAAGTTTATCAGATTAGTTTGACAGGAGCGGTCCCTCGTAAAACCATGTTGATATTGGGTCATGAGATTATTTTTCTTCAGATACTCCAGTATAGCATCTCTTAGAAAACCCTCTAGGATTTTACCCACAGTAGAGGTTAAGCTTACTGGCCTATAATTTCCAAGTTCAGTTTTTGTTCCCATTTTGAATATTGGCACCAAATTTGCTATACGCCAGTCCTGTGGTACAGACCCTGTTATTATGGAATCTTTAAAGATTAAAAATAATGGTCTATCTATGACAGTACTTAATTCCTGCAGCACTCTGGGGTGTATCCCATCCGGGCCCAGGGATTTGTCAATTTTAGTGATTTTTAGACGATACCGTACTTCCTGCTGGGTTAAGCTGGTGACATTTAATTGACAGTTTTTGTTATCACTGATCATGTTGTCTGTCATGGGATTTTCTTGTGTAAATACTGTTGAAAAAAAGTCATTTAGCATATTGGCTTTTTCCTCATCCTCATCCATCATTTCACCCAGATTATTTTTAAAGGGGCCAACACCATCAATTTTTAGTTTCTTACTATTTATGTAGTTAAAAAATATTTTGGGATTATTTTTATTTTCTCTGGCAATGAGTCTCTCTGTCTCAATCTTTGCTGCCTTGATTTGCTTTTTACAGATGTTATTTAATTTTCTATATTTATTTAATGCCTCATCACTACCTACTTGCTTTAATTCCCTAAATGCTGTCTTTTTGTCATTTATTGCGCCCCTTACAGCCTTATTTAGCCATAGTGGTTTCCTCCTATTTCTAGCATGCTTATTCCCATAGGGTATATATTGTGCACAGGCCATATTCAGGATGCTAATAAACGTTTCCCACTTGCTTTGTGTACTTTGATGTCTCAGGATATCGTCCCAGTTCATTGCACTAAGATCATCTCTCAACCGTTGGAAATTTGCCTTCTTGAAGTTTAGTGTCCTTGTAGCCCCTCTACTACACATCTTAGTAAAGGTTACTTGAAAACTTATTATTTTATGATCACTATTACCCAAGTGATCTCCAACCTGTATATTTGATATGCGGTCCGGCCTGTTGGTTAATATTAGGTCCAGTAGTGCCCCCCTTCTTGTTGGGTCCTGAACCAGTTGTGAAAGGTAATTGTCTCTCATAGTTGTCAAAAACCTATTACCTTTGCTAGAACTGCAGGTTTCTGTTCCCCAATGTATTTCAGGGTAGTTGTGTGGCGCCCCGCAACGAGTGCGTCACAAGAGGGTATTGCAGCCACAAATGCAGCCGCAATATCCTCTGACTCAGGAATGATCCGGTTAACATAGAGATCCAACCCAACATGCAACACCTAGAGCAGGGGACCAATCATAGGTCCTGGGGGGTGGAGTGTTAGGGTAGTGTAGTAGAACACACAATAATCTAGACAGAAGGAGAATAGTCTAGAACTCGGAGAAGAAGGGTCTAAGACTAGAACTTGGAGAGGAGCGGGGGCTCCGCACCCCGTGCGGGCCCCTGGGCCGTCACCGGTCGGGTGTCAGCACCTGAGGCCTTAACCACCGGGATTGGGCATTATCTACACGGGTTCCCAAAAGACTCCCGTGCCCACAACTCACAGCCGGTTCACTGGTACCGAAGCTGGCAGTAGTTCACCTCCGCCACGCGAACCAGAAGAGTGGAGGAGCAGCTTCACAGGAGCACCCCACCACCAGCCAGTTTCCAGTCGTCTAACCAGCGGTGTACCCACCGAGGGATCCAAGGCTCCCCAGAACATCCAGGACGTATATCATGGATAGGGCATTTAAGCAGCCTCCCCGTACCCGACCTGGTATTCCTGGGCGACACTGGCAAACTAAAGAGGTAGAAAGGAGGAACACTGCGGATCTCTAAGGGACACCATCACTGCTGAGTCCACCTGGTCTACTACTCAACCACTGTATACCATGTACTGCCTGCTGGTTACAGTAAAGACCCGTTGCAGAGACTTTCTGTGTCCGTGCTTCCTTATGAACTGTCCGTCCGCACTAACAGGTAACCGCAGCTGCCGCACAACATCTTGAGCAGCTCCAGCCTCCGGGGATCACCGCTCAGCCTGTGGGGAGCGTAACATCTTGCTGCTATCCATCCCCCGGGGGCTCCGCAGCATCGGTAGTCCTTACCGAATCTACTCATAGGTGGCGTCACGAATAAATTAAAAACCCCTTTAATCTGTTCCACCAAGACGTCTTCACTTTTGATCTGCACTACACCGGGCCCCACTACCGGCAGGCGCGGTCCACCCGTGACAAGGAGGAAGGAAGCATCGCCTGTCTAAACCGGAGTCCCGGCCACGGTGAGTCAGAAAATGGCGTCACGAACAGGATACAAGCAGGCCCGTTACCCAACGGGTATATTGTGCTTAAACTGGACTTTATTGTCTAAAATTTGGACTTTGTTCGTCCCTAAAAGAACTTTCCCGCCTTTTCACCATTGGGTCAAGATGGCGCCCAAGATGGCGTTCCCGCCACAAGAAGCCGCCACGTGTAAGCCCAGGAGTGAGTCAACCCCCCCCTCATCGTGGGAGGGCTAAAGACAAAAGGCGCCAAACTCTTTGTCCACCCTGATTGCTCGAATCAACCATGGGGGCAGACCCCAAAGACTTTTCCCACGATTGGACTACAAAAGCCCAGAGGAAATGGGAGTGTCAGACAGACTTCTTCACCAGCTCTACCAGAACGTTTACCGGTTGAACGGGTGTGGTTTCCCTCCAAGAAGAGAATGGCCAGCACAAGACTCCAAGACCTAATGCGGGAGGTCGAGGCGGAGGCCAGAGCAGCCATAGGCCAACCGGGTCCGGATTCTGCCCTTACCATAGACGGCAGCCCCGACTTCTGGCTAGAGGTTCTACAAGACCTCCGGGTGCGACTACTTGAGACTGTGGAGTGGACGATTCGCAGCTGGAGTGCGACCCTAGGTAGAAGACTCCATCATGCGATGCAGCAGAGCCGTCCGGGTACAGCTTCTCCAAGCCCAGACGACATCGCCAGCTTTTCAACAGCCTCACCGTCGCCCACCACCTGTCCTGCTTCGTCACCGGAGCCAATAGACTGTATCATTCCCGTGAGGGCCACAGCTCGACCCGTTCCAGCGGTTGAAACCGCAGCCAACCCCGTTCCTGAGCCGGAGCTTCCAATACGCTCCCATGAAGAAGCCGACACATACCTGGTTCCACCTGCGGAACCCGCGACTAGTTTCCACACTACTGAGACTGTCGCCTGTTTCTCCCCTGAACCGGAGGCCTCCTCTGCAAATACAGAGGCCTACCTGGTGACCGGGATTGAAACACTACTTCCCGCTGCTACAGAAGAAGAGGCAGGCAGCCTGGAAGTCCTGCACAACGACCCCGAGGAGAACTTTGCAGCACAGCCACCCACCGATCCAGAGGATTCCATCCCATCGTCTTCGTCAGCCGAGCAGCCCGACGTAGTCATTGAAGGAGAGGTCGAGGAGGATGACGAGGAGACCTACAGTCCAGCTGAGGATCTCTACACCGGGTTCGCCTGGGGAGACACAAGGAACCCTTCTGCCGGGCGATCAGCTCGGGTGCACTGGTCGGGTGCCGCCTCAACAGCATCTTCTCCGGTTCCGTTAAACCGGGCTCCACTCCAGACTGCCCATCAAGCTCGAGCAGTTCAACAACCAGCACGCCGTAGTGACTTTATCCACACGCCGCATCACTCCGACGAAGAGGTACGTCGTATCCGGAGAGACGAGTGGCACACTCGACTGCAAGCCAACATGCAGGCTCGCGCCGAGGCCCGCCGCCAATCTCCATTGCCTGAACAATTCCGTAAAACCGGGTGGGTAAGCACATTTAACTTGTCCATCGGGTGGGGATTCGTAAGGGAGGAGGGTGTGAGTACTGAAGTATTTGTGGGGCGCCGTGATGTGGAATTGCACCTACCGCGAGGTCATCCAAACCGAGACTTGTATAGAGGGGACATAGTAACCTATGAGCGACATGTATGCTGTGACGGGTGGTTCGCTATACGAGTCCGGAACACTGCCCTCCATAAGTGACTTAAGTTGTTTCAACTTTGCTACTAAAGAGACTTCTTCCTGTTTGCACCGTAACACCGCGACTTGGCGGCTACAGCCTGAACTTTTATTCTAAGGACAGCCGACCGCCCGCCGGGTCCGCGCAATGTGTTAACCTGTTTATTTACCCTTTTCACTTTTATGCATATAATGAAAAGTCATTAATAAAAGTGTATTACCTGTTATAAAATATTAAAAAAAACCTCTGTAATGTGAGTAGTGTGACGCTTGGAGACAAGCGTATTCAACCAAGGGGGAGTGTGGCGCCCCGCAACGAGTGCGTCACAAGAGGGTATTGCAGCCACAAATGCAGCCGCAATATCCTCTGACTCAGCAATGATACGGTTAACATAGAGATCCAACCCAACATGCAACACCTAGAGCAGGGGACCAATCATAGGTCCTGGGGGGTTGAGTGTTAGGGTAGTGTAGTAGAACACACAATAATCTAGACAGAAGGAGAATAGTCTAGAACTCGGAGAAGAAGGGTCTAAGACTAGAACTTGGAGAGGAGCGGGGGCTCCGCACCCCGTGCGGGCCCCTGGGCCGTCACCGGTCGGGTGTCAGCACCTGAGGCCTTAACCACCGGGATTGGGCATTATCTACACGGGTTCCCAAAAGACTCCCGTGCCCACAACTCACAGCCGGTTCACTGGTACCGAAGCTGGCAGTAGTTCACCTCTGCCACGCGAACCAGAAGAGTGGAGGAGCAGCTTCACAGGAGCACCCCACCACCAGCCAGTTTCCAGTCGTCTAACCAGCGGTGTACCCACCGAGGGATCCAAGGCTCCCCAGAACATCCAGGACGTATATCATGGATAGGGCATTGAAGCAGCCTCCCCGTACCCGACCTGGTATTCCTGGGCGACACTGGCAAACTAAAGAGGTAGAAAGGAGGAACACTGCGGATCTCTAAGGGACACCATCACTGCTGAGTCCACCTGGTCTACTACTCAACCACTGTATACCATGTACTGCCTGCTGGTTACAGTAAAGACCCGTTGCAGAGACTTTCTGTGTCCGTGCTTCCTTATGAACTGTCCGTCCGCACTAACAGGTAACCGCAGCTGCCGCACAACATCTTGAGCAGCTCCAGCCTCCGGGGATCACCGCTCAGCCTGTGGGGAGCGTAACATCTTGCTGCTATCCATCCCCCGGGGGCTCCGCAGCGTCGGTAGTCCTTACCAAATCTACTCATAGGTGGAGTCACGAATAAATTAAAAACCCCTTTAATCTGTTCCACCAAGACGTCTTCACTTTTGATCTGCACTACACCGGGCCCCACTACCGGCAGGCGCGGTCCACCCGTGACAAGGAGGAAGGAAGCATCGCCTGTCTAAACCGGAGTCCCGGCCACGGTGAGTCAGTTGAAGTCCCCCATAATAATGACTTCTCCCTGAGTTGCTACTTTATCTATTTGCTGTATGAGGATATTCTCCTCCACTTCCATTATTGTTGGGGATTTATAACAAACCCCTATCAGTAATTTATTATTTTTTCTCCCTCCCCTTATCCCCACCCACAGGGACTCTACATTTCCATTAGATTCACAGTGGCGTAACTACCGCGGTCGCAGCGGTCACGACTGCGACTGGGCCCGCCCCTTGGGGGGGCCCTGAGCTCCCCGGGGGGCCCCGCTGCACGTGCCTCCAGCTGCCCGCCCGCGACCGCGGTAGCGCCGGAAGAGCAGCGGAGGGAGGACTGGAAGTGACAGAAGACACTTCCTGCAGCCGCGCATCAATGCCCGCCCCCACTGCTCCACAAGCCGGGAGGCAGAGCAGAGCAGGTACTCGCGGCGCTGGCAGATGTGTGGTTTATGCCGCCTCCCCTGCCTGCCTGCATGTGGTCTGGCCCCTCTCTTGCTTTGCCCGGGCCGCTTCCGTCAGTGGGGGGATCCGTCTCCCTCCCCCGCTCCTTGCCCGGCTGGTACTCGCTCTCTGCCACGCTGGCCACCGCTGTGGGCCCTTCCTGCACAGGAGGAGGAAAGCGGGGGAGACAGAAAAAGGGACAGAGGAGAAGGAGAGTGGGGGATACAGGAGGACGGGGGATAGAGGAGGAGCAAAACGAGGGATGCAGGGAGACGGAGGAGGAGAGTGAGGGACACAGGAGAGCGGGGACACAGGAGGAAGAGAGTGGGGATCACAGGAGAACTGGGGACAGAGGAGGAGGAGAGTGGGGGACACAGGAGGACAGAGGAGGAGGAGAGCAGGGGACACAGGAGAACGGGGGACAGAGGAGGAGAGCGGGAGACACAGGGGAGCGGGGGACACAGGGAGACGGAGGAGGAGAGTGAGGGACACAGGAGAGCGGGGACACAGGGGGAAGAAAGTGGGGATCACAGGGGAACTGGGGACAGAGGAGGAGGAGAGTGGGGGACACAGGAGAATGGAGGGCAGAGGAGGAGGAGAGCGAGGGACACAGTAAGAGGAGAGCGGGGAACAGGAGGAGGAGAGCAGGGGACAGAGGAGGAAGAGAGCAGGGGACACAAGAGAATGGGGACAGAGGAGGAGAGCGGGAGACACAGGAGAATGGGGGAAAGAGGAGGAGGAGAGCAGGGGACACAGGAGGAGGAGGATAGCAGGGATAGATGAGAACGGGGGATAGAGCAGGAGGAAAACGGGGACACAGGACGATGGGAGACGGAGGAGGAGAGCGAGGGACACAGGAGAGCAGGGACACAGGAGGAAGAGTGGGGATCACAGGAGAACTGGGGACAGATGAGGAGGAGAGTTGGGAACAGGAGAATGGAGGACACTGGAGGAGGAGGCGGGCGACACATGAGGAGGAGAGTGGGGGACAGAGGAGGAGGAGAGCGGGGACACAGGAGAGCGGGGGACAGAGGAGGAGGAGAGTGGGGGACACAGGAGAATGGGGGACAGAGGAGGAGGAGAGCAGGGGACAGAGGAGGAGGAGAGTGGGGGACACAGGAGGAAGAGAGCGGGAGATACAGAAGAACGGGGGACAGAGGAGGAGGAGAGCGTGGGACACAGGAGAATGGGGGACAGAGGAGGACACAGGAGGAGGTGGAGAGTGGGGCACAGAGGTGAAGAGCGGGGGACAGAGGAGAGCAGAAGACTCCACTACTGGAATAGGCTAACATGTGGGGTGACACTGGGTTTTGGAGTGAGTCTACTGTTTTGTGCAGTTGTCACTAATCCTATTTTTCAGATCTCGGTGGGGCTGCATATATAACACACTATATAGAGGGATATAAGGCTGCACTAATGGAGAGCTATGAGGCTGCGTATATAAGGCTGTACTATAGGGGCTGCACTACATGGAGGACGGAGCCTGCATTATACTGTATAGAGGGCTGTGAGGCTGTATTATACTATATAGAGGTCTATGAGGCTACTATATGTAGGATAGTGGGGGTGCCTTATAATAACTGGATGACTATTGGGGCTACCTTATAAATGGGGGACTATGGGATGCATTATAAAACATGGAGGACTATGGGGATATATTGTAATATATGGAGGAATATGGGATGCGTTATAATAATTGGACGCCTATCGTGGTGGGAGGAGGAAGACCGTATATACCAGAAAGGGGAACATATATACCACGATAAGGGCCACATTCCAGGAGGAGGACCATATATAGCAGGATGAGGGACATTAATAAATAGAGGGGTCAATTTGTGAGTCTTTATAGAACTTTGAACGTTACACGGGGCCCAAGCATCCGACCAATGTGTGTCCGTGGGGGGGGGGGGCCCAGGTCTGAATTTCGCACCGGGGCCCACCAGACTCTAGTTACGCCACTGTAGATTCACCTATATTATCACGCAGGATGGGTTTTAAGAATGATTTTACGTATAAACATACACCTCCTCCTCGCTTATTTGTACGGTCATTTCTGAACAGACTATAGCCCTGTAAATTAACAGCCCAGTCATGGCTCTCATCCAGCCATGTCTCCGATATCCCCACCATGTCATAATTATTTTCCAACAAAATCAATTCTAATTCCTCCATTTTGTTGGTGAGGCTTCTGGCATTAGTGTACATGCACTTTATGCATCTCTCTTTACCTCTTCCTTCCTACTATATTGACTGTTCTAACCCCACCCCCCATGCCACCCCCAATTTTATTACTTGTGCCCAGGTTACTATTTACACTATCTTCCCCTCCTGTACAATGAATACTCTCCCCCCAATCCCTAGTTTAAACACTCCTCCAACCTTCTAGCCATTTTCTCCCCCAGCACAGCTGCACCCTCCCCTTTGAGGTGCAGCCCGTCCCTAGCATAGAACCTGTAGCCAACAGAGAAGTCAGCCCAGTTCTCCAGGAACCCAAACCCCTCCTTCGTACACCAATTCCTGAGCCACTTATTTATCTCCCTAATCTCCTGTTGCCTCTCTGGTGTGGCGCCTGGTACAGGCAGTATTTCAGAGAATACTACCTTGGAGGCCCTTGCCTTAAGCTTGCAGCCTAATTCCCTGAAATCATCTTTAAGGACCTTCCACCTACCTCTAACTTTGTCATTTGTGCCAATGTGCACCATGACCGCTGGGTCCTCACCAGCCCCTCCCAGTAATCTGTCAACCCGATCAACGATGTGCCGGACTCGAGCGCCAGGTAGGCAGCACACTGTTCGACGATCCCTGTCTTTGTGACAGATTACCCTATCTGTTCCCCTAATAATTGAGTCCCCACTACCAGCACCTGTCTGTCCTGCCCTGCTCTCCTGTTTTCCCCCTTACTGAAGCAGACACTCCTCTGGCTTTCAGAGGTCATACCATGCTGCAGCAGTGCTATCCCTGAACTCGCACCCCCCTCATCTGCCAACTTAGCAAATTTATTGGGGTGTGCCAGATCAGGGCTAGCCTCCCTGGCACTCTTCCCTCTACCCCACCTTCTAACTGACACCCAGCTGGCTACCTCACTGTCCTGCAGCTCCATACTACCATCCTCCCCCACATCTATCCCATTGAGCAGCTGTTCAGTGAGCAGCAGACTCCTTTCCATATTGTCTATGGATCTCAGCGTTGTCAGTTGTTCATTTAGATCCAGTATCTGGGCTTTCAAATGCACAACATACTCACATCTCACACAGCAGTATGCACCCTCGACCGGCTGTTCAAGGAATGCATACATGTGGCAAGATGTACACTGGATGGCATTGCCAATCATGGAGCTCATTTCCTAATGGGGATTGCACCAGACAGAAATGATAAGTAAAAAGAAATGCAAAGTATTAATAAAATACAACCAGCAATTCAGTAATTCCTCCCTTCCAAACTCCCTGAATCCAAAGTCACTGAATCACAAGTCACACACTTACTTCCGTCCGCACTTACGCTCCCAGTCACACGAAGCTCGCGGTCACACTCGCTAACAACTAAGATTTAAATATATATATACATATTTTTTTCTTATCAGAAAGTCAGCCTACAGCTCAGTGTACTTCCAAAAAATCATGTAAAGATTAAAAGAATCATGTAAAGTTGCCTGGGACACCGGAACTTCGAGACAGTACTCTTATACTTGGACGACGTTATCGTGTTTTCCAAAACCTACCAAGAACACCTGGAACCCCTGGCAGAGGTATTCGAGGCTTTAGCAAAGTACGGGATGAAGCTCAAACCATCTAAATGTCACCTGCTGAAACCTAAAGTCCAATACCTGGGACACGTGGTCAGCGCAGATGGAGTAGCACCAGACCCGGAAAAGGTAACAGCAATCCAGCATTGGCAGAGACCAACCACCGTCACTGAGGTACGTCAGTTCTTAGGTTTGGTTGGGTACTATAGAAGATTCACTAAGGGCTACACAAAGATGGCAGCGCCCCTACAAGATCTTCTGGTCGACCAGTCTAAGAAAAGGAGATCTTCAGAGCCACCATTGGAATGGGGAGAGGAACAAGAAAACTCCTTCCAACAGATGAAGCAGGCTCTAACTGGTGAGGAAATCCTGGCTTACCCTGATTATAACCTACCATTCGTCCTTTACACCGACGCAAGCAATGTAGGCTTGGGAGCAGTCCTTTCCCAGATTCAAGATGGTAAAGAGCGAGTAATCGCCTACGCCAGCAGAAAACTTCGACCCACCGAGAGGAACCCGGAAAACTAAAGTTCCTTTAAGTTGGAATTCTTGGCCTTGGTCTGGGCCATAACAGAAAGATTCAAGCATTACCTCGCAGCTTCAAAGTTCACCGTCTTCACGTTGACACATCTGGATACCGCGACGCTTGGAGCACTGGAGCAACGCTGGATGGCTCGACTATCAAACTATGACTTTACCATCAAATATCGAGCAGGCCGCAACAACGCAAATACTGATGCCCTCTCCAGAAACCCTCAAGTACATCCACAAGGAATTGAAGAAGAGGATGACTTAGAGGAAATAGAACTCCCAGCCTTGCATAAAAGCAGAAAATGGCAAATCGCTGAAGGTCGTGTCTACCAGAACCATCAAACTGTCGAACTAAACCCGTAGCCTCACTACGGATGGAAGGAGACCCAAGACAGTGATCCAGCAGTGAGCCTTGTAAAGAAGTTGATAACCCAACCGGATTCCAAACTTGAAAAGGATGCTCCACTAGAAGCCCAACACCTGTGGAAAGAAAGAAGCCGGTTATTCATCTATCAAGGTCAACTGTGCAGACGGTACATCAACCCAAGAACACATGAAATGGTATGGCAAGTTGTGGTTCCAAATAGAGATGTCCAAATGGTATTGGAAGCGTACCACGATGGATCAGGATACTTTAGATGGAGAAAACTGGAAATACTGTTACGTGAAAGATTCTATTGGATCAGCATGAGGTCTTCCATAGAGAGATGGTGTAAAAACTGTGGACCATGCTCATTAAGAAGAAGAGACCGTAACAGCCAGAAAGCACCACTCAAGCCTATCATCACCAAAGAACCATTAGAACTGGTAGCCATAGATCATGTCAAACTCGCACCCAGCAAATCAGACTACACCTATGCTCTTACCATGGTAGACCACTATTCCAGATTCCTTGTGGTAGCTACGGTAAAAGACTTAACAGCTGAGACAGGAGCAAGAACATTTCAAGCTTATTTCTGCAGACCCCATGGTTATCCAGAACAGATATTGACAGACCAAGGACCTGCCTTTGAAGTTGAAATATTTCAAGAGTTCTGTCGCCTATACGGATGCAAGAAAATGCGCACCACGTCTTACCATCCGCAAACTAATGGAATGTGTGAAAAGATGAATCACGTGGTAATTGAAATTCTAAAAACTCTGCCCTTAGAAGAACAAAACGAATGGCCAGAGAAGTTACCAGATCTAGTTGACATCTACAACAACATCCCAGTAAGTTCAACAAATTGCACTCCTGCATACCTCATGAGAGCAACACCAGGAAAATTGCCTGTAGACTTTCAAATAGGCATAGTAGTTCCTGAAGAAGATACTACAGAGACAGATTGGGATACTCGCAGGAAAGAACAATATCAGAAAATCAGGAATGCGTTGAGAGAAGTCTGGAAAATTCTAGAGGAAGACAAGAAACCAACTTTAACAAAAGTGCTCAAGGAACGCCCTTAAAGGGAACCTGTCATCTTGAATTAAGGCCCTACACTATCACTACCTGTCCCTACACCTTCCTAGCTGCTCCCTATCGATCCCTATCTGTGCTAAAATGGCTCTATAAAAGATTAGAAAAATGAATTCTAACTTACATAAGTCCGTCAATAAGGGGACTGAGAAGGAGGTGCCAGGCTCCATGTAGCACTCCTCTATGCGGCTGTGCACGCCCTGCTAGGCGGCGTTATTGTTTCTTCCTCTCTGCCCCTCTATTTGGAATCTCCCACCCTCTGGAAGCTTGTGATGCACCGGGCGCTATGTCACTTCCGGCCCGGTGCATTATGGGGCCAATCACGTGATCAGCCTCAGTGCATTATGGGGCCGATCACGTGATCAGCCTCAGTGCATTATGGGGCCGATCACTTGATCAGCTCGGCTTCAATAAGCGCATTGCGCATGTGCAGAGTTGGGCCTATCACGTGATCGGCCCCATAATGCACTGAGGCTGATCATGTGATCGGCCCCATAATGCATCGGGCCGGAAGTGACATAGCACCTGATGCATGACAAGCTTCCAGAGGGCGGTAGATTCCAAATAGAGGGACAGAGAGGAAGAAACAATAATGCCGCCCAGCGGGCATGCACAGCCGCATGGAGGATTGCTACATGGAGCCTGGCACCTCCTTCTCAGTCCCCTTACTCACGGACTTATGTAAGTTAGAATTCATTTTTCTAATCTTTTATAGGGCCATTTTAGCACAGATCGGGATTGATAGGGAGCAGCTGGGAAGGTGTAGGGACAGGTAGTGATAGTGTAGGGCCTTAATTCCAGGTGACAGGTTCCCTTTAACACCAGGTGAATTGGTTTTGAAGAGAAAAAGAGGAATGCACAAGCTAGATGATCAATGGGAAAAAGAGCCATACACTGTATTACCATCTAAATTTGATAACCAGAAAACCTGTTTAATCAGCAAAGATCATAGTGAAACAACAGTGTCCAGGGATCATTTAAAGAAATGCCCTCAACAACTTCAACCAGAAGAGAATGTACCTTTTTCCAAAGCAAGTAGAAGAGAAGTCAAAGACAGTCCAGACAATACAATCATTGGAGAATTACCAGCAGATTGGCCTCAAATAGAAGGTACATATCTAATCCCAACTTTAATGTTTCCGCCAGCAGTAGAAACGTCAAGAGTACAAGAACCACCCATTGTACCGGAACCAGAGAATCCTGCCATCGGTGTACCTGCCATTCCTACTGTGAGATCAGGTAGTCGAAGACTGTGTCAGGCCCACTGAGACAAGGGGTACTCAGTACCGAACCGGTCGGCTGCTGGGGAAGTCACGGGTGGTCCTGTTCCGGACCGTGTCCCTGGCTCGACAATAAAAGGGGAAATATTTACAGGGGAAAGTCAGTCGTGACGCCACCCACTATATGCGGCCAGTGATGGGACCGCCGCTGCTGCAGAACCTCCGGGGATAATGGAATACAAGCATAGATGGGATAGTTCCAGTGGGTAGAACTGTGTTCCCCGGGGCAGTAAGAGTTAATGTCTATTGTGGAGTGTGCAATACACTTACTTTGCAGACGCTGCAGGAATTCTTCCTTTGCGCTGGAGCTGACTGGCTGTGGCTCTGCAGGTGGGGATTTGCTGTAGTCCTGTATGGAGGGAATGACGTTCAAGCAGAAACACAAGGGAAGCAGATTCAGGGTTTTCCGTGTTTACTCTCAAAGCTCTTCAATACAGCTCACAAGTCAGTTACAGTTCTTACAAGTTTCAGTTCAAATACACGGGCTCACTCTCCCTTCCGGGGTTCCCTTAATCTCTGCAGCCAGGCCTCCGTTCTCTGTGACCCCTCACACTGTCTCTGTGTCCTTTCCGGGCTGTTAACTCTCTTTCTGTGTACACTTGGTGGGTGTCTCCGGACAGTATGGCGGTGACTCGGGCCCCTGTGGGTCCTGCTGGTCATCACTGAGCTGCCTGTCCTTTGGGGTAGGGACCCTAACGTGTAGCTGTGGTCCCCTGTCGTGTTGTCTGGGGATCCAGATAAAACTATGGTCTCCTCTAGAGCTGACACTCTACTCAGCCCAGCCTCCAGCAGTCCTCAAGTGTGAGGCTCTACCAGGCTGTTTCTCTCTGCGTCTCTCAGTATCATAGGAGGGCTGCTCCGCCTGCAGTCGGTCGTCTCAGCTGTAAGTCTAGGGCCCGGGTATCGCCATCCCTCTCTCTCTCTCCTCACACTCCTGGTGGTATTGGCTTCGGACGTGCTTTCTCTCTCCTCCGGCTCACCCTGGCTCGGTACAGATTCTGCGCTCCTACACCTTACACTCTCAGGACATGTGAGTCTTTCTGTCTGCTCAGCTTCACTCAGCCTTCTGCTGTTTCTCAGCCTGTGCTGTGCTCCTCAGCTTCTGGTCTCTGTCTTTGCTGTTCAGCACCCTGGGCCTACTGACTCCTTCCTCCTCCCCCTCACTATTTCTACTGTCAAGTCACCTGACTACGTGTGTGCCCAACCCACTCCTCTAAATCCACCACCCCTCGCTTGCCTAGAGTCTCCAATCTCAGGGCTGGATGCTGCCATCTACTGTACGTGGGTTGTGTGGGCTGTGAGGGTGTTGTTGTGCAACTTTCGTCCTACCTGCCTGGCTGCAGTTCCCTTTGTGGCCTCCTGGACGCAGGAGCGCCACACTCTCCCGGAGTTAAACCAGCGCGTCCCCGCGCTGCCCGTCATGGATCCCCCTGAAAACGTGTCAATCTAGGACACCCACCACTCAGGTTCAGAGAATAAGTTGTAAAATGTGGGAAAATGTAAATATATGCAGAATGCAAATATGTTATTAATGGTAGAGTACAGAAGGGTGGAGGAACTGTATTAGCCCCCATGCACATCAAGTTAGGAAAAGAAAGTGCCTGGGGGTGGTATAAATGAAGCCAGGCCTCCTAAGCAGAGACACCTGTATTGTATATAGTTATGTTTTTAAACTTTAAGAGACTTAACTCATTGGACTTTTGAATTCCCTTTTTACTATTTTCAAAAATGGACCATAGCCACAGGACTGATAGTGGCAAACCCCTGTTTCAAGACCCCCTAAACAGCCTGCAGTGGATGGACTAGCGCTGGACTGGTCACCTGTTTTCTTATTTATCCCTGGTTTTTGTAAATTTTTTTAAGACTCTGTACAATTGTCAAATGTAGATAGTTATGTTGTGTTTTGGAAAAATGTTTCAGTCCCGGAGGACTGTATTTAACTAGGGGGGAATGTGGCACCCCTGTGGGGGATTGCAACAGGTTCCACCAGTGCAAGGAAGAACTTACATCTTGGTTAACACAGCACACACCACTGTCCACCCCAGACCTGAAGAGGGAGCCCTAATGGCAGCATTAAGTCAGTTCCCCTTTAAGAACACTCAGGCTGGAGAGAGAAGGCAGTTAGTCGCAGGAGTTAGTTTCAGTTCAGTTTAGTTCGTGTGAGGAGAAGGAAGAGAGAGGAGACAGAGCTGCTGGTCGCTGGGTTGAGATTCAGGCCCAGGACCAGGGACAACTG
Organism: Allobates femoralis; assembly: GCA_033576535.1. Lineage (NCBI taxonomy): Eukaryota > Metazoa > Chordata > Amphibia > Anura > Aromobatidae > Allobates > Allobates femoralis. Next base: position 247,897,804 of record JARQOC010000002.1, on the reverse strand, counting down.
ACCGCCGTGCACACCCCAGGGAAGGGGCCGGAGGCAAGTGGAGGAAACAGGGAACTGAGAGAAGGGAATCTGTAACTATAGCCCTTTAGTACACACGGACACTGGAGTCCGACGCTGCCAGCCTGCAGAGCTGCAGCAGAAAGCCTAGAAGACTCAGGAGGTGTGCAGCCCTGAAAAGATAAAGTAAGAGACACTAAACTGACCAAGCAAAGGACCAGGGCCACAAGAGAAACAGGGACTCCGCAGAAGGACCTCATTGTCAGCTTAGGACTAAGATCAGAGAAGAAGAAGTGGTGGGTTCAGGCAGGACTCATCCCACACTGCAGAGCACAGACACGAAGGAGGCCTCATAACTTTCTAAGGTGGAAATCCCAAATTGCACTGGGGACCTGGTTACTACTCTGGACTGTACCTGTTATGTTATCACCAGTAAAAGGTACCGAAACAACAATCCCTGTGTGTGTGTGCCTGTCTAACCATCGCAATTCACCACTGTGTCAGAAAACATTTGACTACTGCTCCCATCATCCATCCCCGCTGCCCTGAGGTAAAGCTCCACCTGTGGGGAGCTGTTCCACACACTGCTGCACCCACTATCACCTCAGCGGCCGGCTGCAGTGCTGGTATACCTGTTACCAGGTACCATAGGTGGCGTCACGTTAATAACCCCCTTTACCCCCCACCGTTCCCCGCCATTGAGGGTCCAGGGCACGGGATCTGGGATCGACCAGCCGTGATCCCCCATCAGAACCGCCATCAGCCCCGGTACCCGAGTACCCCATACCCTGTCGACCGCCTCAGTTGCATCATTACAAATGTCCCAGCATATTATGTGTGCCCCCCATCATGGATAGTTGCATCATTACAAATGCCCCAGCATACTATATGTGCCACCCATCTTGATACTTTGCTTGTATCGTGATGTATGTAGTGGATATTTAAATACATGATGTGAGTAAAATATCCAGATGGACGGGCACACATAATATGCTGGGACATTTGTAATTATGCAACTATCCATGATGAAGGGGCACACATAGTATGCTGGGACACTTGCCTTAACTAGTTTCAGTCCACTCCCCATATTGTATCCACAACTGTAATGGTGGGTTTACACGTTGCGATATCGGCGTCCAACTCCGACCAAAAGTCACGTGGTTCGTGAGTTGGACCCGATATCGTTCATGCGTTGTACAGTGTGAACGTCCAATACGATGCAGGAATGATGGCAAACCGATATCGGGGGTCGAATGAGTGTGCTATTCAACGTCCCGATATCGGATGCCGGTTGGAGCCGGATCGTGCTGGGTGACAGCCCAACTCCGATGTGTAGTACAACGTCCTCCATTGACTCACATGTTAAATGGTTGTTCCTGGGTCGGGGGGCGTAGACATCGTAGGGACGTTGTAGCACGATATCGCGCTGTGTAAGCCTACGATTCATTGAAAACCGGGCATAAAATGCGCGCTCCCACGCCGTTGGATACGATATCGGAGCGATATCGCAAGGTGTAAACCCACCATTAGGTCTCGTGCACATGTTCAGTATTAGGTAAAGTTTTTTTTTACCTCAGCATATGCTAAGCTATGTTCACACAGGGCATTTTTGCTGTGTGTTTTTTTTTTCTTTGTCCATGTTTTTTTTTTTTCATTAGTGTAATGCAAATACATGCTAATAAAAAGAAGCAAGAGATCAGGTTTTGTTGTATCAAAAACACACTGTCTGAACGTAGCCTAGGGCCCCGTGGACGCGTTTAGTGAGTTTTCCACCTCGGTATTTAAGTTTTGTTCACACAGGGTGTTTTTACAGCATTTTTTTTACATAGTTTTTCATAAATTTTTTCTTTTGCTTTTTTTCATAACTGAAATGGAACACAGCTTGTTTTTTTGCTGCATTTTTAAAAGAAGCAGCATGTCAATTGTAAATTCTGCGTTTTTGCTGCTTTTTTTTCAAATGTTGAAAGTAATGAAGCTTTTTTTGGCTTGATTTAGACGCGTTTTCAGAAGGCAAAAACACAGGTATTTTACTGTCAAGAGATCAAGTTTTGCTGCACAGAAAAACACAGCAAAAACATCCTGTGTGAACTTAGTCTAAGACCACCAGCCAGAGGTGTAACGACAATAGGTGCTTGCATTGCAATTGCACCCAGGCCCTGGAGCCTAGGGGGGCCCAAAAGTCCCTTTGGGCTATAGAAAAATACTTTTGCTATTAAAGATTTGCAATAATTGGGGCCCCATTAGAGATTTTGTATCGGGGCCCATGAGCTTCAAGTTACGCAACTGCCACAAGCATACACTATATGTGAGCTCCTGCTCTAATACAGGGGGTTATGTGTGAGTTTCTGGTGTAATACAAAGGCTATGTGAGGCCTCTTGTTGTAATACTTGGGGCTGTGTGCAGGCTTCTGCCATATACTGGGGGCTGTGTGAGGTCTCCTGCTGTATACTGAGGGCTGTGTGAGGTCTCCTGCTGTATACAGAGGGCGGTGTGTGGCTTCCTGCTGTATACTGGGGGCTGTGTGCAGCCTTCTGCTGTATACTGGGGACTGTGTGCAGTCTCCTGCTGTTTACTGGGGGCTGTGTGCAGCCTCCTGCTGTATATTCGGGGCTGTGTGCTGCCTCTTGCTGTATACTGGGGGCTGTGTGATGCCTCCTGCTGAATACTGGGGGCTGTTTGCGGCCTTCTACTGTACTCTGGGGGTTGTGTGCGGCCTCCTGCTGTATAATTGAGGCTAGGTGGCTATACGCGCCACTATTGTTTTTCTTTTGCCTCTATGGATCTGTCACTGCGTGCTAATCACGTGACTTGTCACATGATCTTTCAAAAGTTGATCATGTGATATGTCACATATTACTAGGGGTAGGGGGCCCTCGCCTTCTAAACAGCCCAGGACCCTGGTAGTGTGCCTATTGAACTCTGCTCCATTCACATGGGCCTGACTCGCAGGGTGGATAAGGAACAGCTTTCAAACTTTAGAATACCTCTTTAAATGCTTTCTTCTCACTGACTCCTGGTTTTTCATATTACCGGTAACTTTTTTTTATTAATTATACGATGTTATATCACATTTATTTTAATGAATTTGTAATGTACTTAAGACTCTTAACAATAATAAAATACATGTACTGCAATTAAAATACAATAAAAAGAGAAAGTGAAACTAAACTCTTGTTTTGAACACAAGAGGGCAGTGTTTAATAAGGTATATTTTTAAAAACTTTCCACAGCTGAAATATTTTATAGGTCACCAATGTTACTTTCTACAAGTCAAAGTTATCTAGCAGTGGACAAATATTTTATTGCTGTGCTGCTTACCATATTTGATGGGCTGGTCATCTGGGGTGTCATGAGCTACCCTGGTTGCACCAGACAATGGAAAATCACCTAAACAGCCCCTCTCAGCAGTGGTGTAACTTGAAGCTCATGGGCCCCGATGCGAAAGCTCCAACGGGGCCCCCAATTATTACAGATCTTTAAGAGCAATAGTCCTTTTCTATAGGCCATAGGGACTTTTGGGGCCCCCTAGGCTCCGGGGCCCGGGTGCGATCGCATCCCCTGCACCTGTTGTAGTTATGCCCCTGCTTCTCAGTGTAATATCCAAATGAATAATTAAAACTAAGAAAAGATATCTTTTAAGTCATGGACTTAGGGTGACTTCACACTTGCGGTTTTCTATCTTCCAGCAGAATCTGGACGCTACTGGATGTATGCTGCATCCGGTTTGTCTCCATTGAATTTCAATGTGGATTCCGGCACATGTATTGACATGCATCCAATTCTGCCAGATGCGGCAGAAACAGTTTTTTTGGCAACCTGCAAAAACACAAAATGTAACTTTTTTGGGGGTTGGCAAAAAAACGCCACCAACTGATCTGGTTTTACCAATCATCCGAATCAAGTTAAAACAGATCAAGTATGAATACTAAGAATGCAGGTTTCACTAGAAGGTAGACAGAGCTCACCAGTCAGCTGACCGTGTCACCATGGTAATCATGTCAGCTGATAGGACACTCGGATCCGGCACGATACCGGTGCGGTATCATCCAGTTGCATGCGGTTTCACAGAAGAGCGTTTTTCGACAGATCACTGCCGGACAGAAAAAATGCTAGTCTGAAACTAGCGTCAATAAATAAGACATGTTGAATAAAGAGGTTTGCAAACTCTAAGGGTACCGGTTCACGTCGCAATATCGTTCCGATATCGCATACAATTTCATGGAAGCGCGCCTGCTTTTTGGCACTTGTCCAAGATCGCATAGTAGATGTTACATGTAGCAATCACACCTCCAACCTGCGACAATCCAGTGTCCCGGAAGTTGGCACCAAATTGGGCAGCCGATTTTTCAGATCGTAGTTGTGCCGTCACACAGCACAACCACATAAGCAATGTGGGCGTACTTTTCACCCAGCTTAGGACATAGGCGTACCTGAGTTAACTTTTAACGGCGCCCAGAACACTCCGATTAGACGGCGAAAGAGCGTTACCATTGGTCAGCCATCTCAGACAACATGGTGGTGACATGGATGCTATTGCCCATTATATCATCTGGAAACTGATGTCATATGTGATTAGTGTCAGCTCTAGCAACACACTGCGGCGTTGCCAAACTGGCAGACTGGACATTCTGGCCGTCTACTGTACAAGTTGGTAAGCTACACACAGGAAGTATGGACATGTCTATGTACCTTACATAGCATTATCCAAACTATGTGGCTGGCAAATATATGTATGTGTTTCCACATATGTACATATGTCTCAATTAGACAATATAGAAGTGACCGTGTGTGTGGACACATACCCATGTCTACATGCACCAATCTGGACAGGGAAACACACAAACACCATACAGTGTGATGGAAACCGCCACACACGTGTAGTGTACCTGTGCACACAATGGTGCAGGGACCTTCTAATAACATTGTTGTCTTACACCTCAGAGCACACCCTAAAATGCAATGTAATACAGTGGTCAGCCCCAAATAAAAGAATCACACACGTTTGTCTGATCAGAAACAAATATATTCAGAGTGTGGCCACACAAATAAAAACAACAACAAATACACAACAAAAAAACAAGTGTTGTCATCACACAAGTAACATATTACATACATGAAATACTGCATAATTTTGGCATAACTTAGAAATGAATGTATGTGAATCAAAAACATAAAAATAACCACACATTAGACAGTGTGGACCCATCACACACCTCTTACATCTAGTGGTCCTGGCAAGCGACCACCCCAGGGCCATTGAAATACGGGCAGTAGCTGTCTCTGCTGCTCCTGGCATCCTACTGATGTCGGCCCTGGCCCAACGGCTGGAGTGGCACTTTGCCACAGTCGTTAGCACTAGTGATGAGCGAGTACTAAAATGATCGGGTGCTCGAAGCTCGGGCCGAGCATCCCGAGATACTCGTGTACTCGGCCCGAGTACCGAGCCCAATGTTATCCTATGGGAGACCCGAGTATTTTTATGAAATGACTGCCGGCAGCATGTAGAAACCCTAAAAATGTCACAAAAGTCTCAGAAGAGTGCTCAAATGACATGGCATCACTATGGGGAAGACCCCTGGAAGCATTTCTCACTCAAAAGTCACAGCTGTGAACAATCTTGTCCGAGTTTCACGCCAATTTTATGGAGTCACCAGAAAACCTTCCAAAATGACACCAAAATGAATATTTAGGGTGGAAATGTTAAGGGCACATACCCAATAGTGAGATACAGCTGGTGTATGTTACTTTTTGTGATTACATGGAAGATTTTACGTGAAAACATTGTGCGGCACTCCGATGTCCCTGAGAAGAGACGTACATGAAGGCCTCTTGACATAATGTGCCCATTTTGAGGAACTGGGTCTATTGTAGTATTTTCCTTTGCCAGGGCAGTCCAAAATTTGGAGGTTCACCAATGCCCCTGGATAGAGACGTGCATGAGGGCCTGTAAACCTGAAGTGGGTGTATTGTAGTATAGCCCTTTGGCCAGGGCAGTCAAAAATTGGGAGGCTCCACATTGTCCCAGGATAGAGACGTGCAGGAGGGCCTGTAAACCTCAAGTGGGTGTATTGTAGTATAGCCCTTTGGCCAGGGCAGCCAAAAATTGGGAGGTTCAACAATGACCCATGCATACAGACATGCAGGAGGGCCTGTAAACCTCAAGTGGGTGTATTGTAGTATAGCCCATTGGCAGGGCAGCCAAAAATTGGGAGGTTCAACAATGACCCATGCATACAGACATGCAGTAGGGCCTGTAAACCTCAAGTGAGTGTATTGTAGTATAGCCCTTTGGCCAGGGCAGCCAAAAATTGGGAGGCTCCACATTGTACCAGGATAGAGACGTGCAGGAGGGCCTCAAAACATTTTTCCCATTGAAAAGGAGCGGGTATCCTGTCGTTGTAATGTCCATTAAAAAAGAATGGGCGTTAAAATTTACCACTGGGGGTATACCTGAAACAACAGCCTAACTATTGTAACGGTCATCATGGTGGCACATGAGGAGAAGGAGGAGCAGTCCAGCGATTAGCCAAGGAAGAGGAAGACGACGTGGTGGATGATCCAGTAGCTGACCCAACCTGGCAGGAGGATATGCAGAGCGAGGACAGCAGTGCACAGGGGGAGGGAGGCGTAGCATCCCAACAGGCAGTACGAAGCAGGGTCGGGTCCGCAGGCAGAAGGCAGGCAACCGTTCCCCGGAACAACAACACGACACAAGGTGCCTGTGCAAATGTTAGGTCTTCCCGAGTCTGGCAGTTTTTTAAGTTGGCTCCAGATGACTCTAAAAAGGCCATTTGCAACACCTGCCATGCCAGCAGCAGCAGGGGTACGAAAACTAGCAGCCTGACCACCACCAGCATGATCAGGCACATGTCAGCCAAGCACCCGACTTTGTGGGAAGTACAACAGAGTCGAGGAGCGGTGCTTGCTGATGTCACTGCTACGTCTTCGCGTGTTGTGCGTGCGAGCCAATCCCCTGTACATGCTGGCCGCAAACAAGCCTCCGGCCCTGCACCTGAAGTTGCCCACGCACAAATAACCCCACCATCAAGCACGTCCTTGTCCCAGCGCAGCGTTCAATTATCCATTCAGCAAACCTTTGAACGCAGGCGCAAATACGCTGCCAACGCCCCACATGCCACAGTCCTGAATTCTCACATTTTGCGACTCATAGCGCTAGAAATGTTGCCTTTCTGGCTGGTGGAGACGGAAGCATTCCACGACCTGATGGCGGCTGCTGTCCCACGTTACTCGGTCCCCAGCCGCCACTATTTCTCCAGATGTGCCGTCCCCGCATTGCATAACCACGTGTCCAACAGCATCACAAGTGCCCTGAACAACGCTGTTTCAGCCAAAGTCCTAACCACAGACACGTGGACAAGTGCTTGTGGGCAAGGCCGCTACATCTCCTTGACAAAACACTGGGTTAATATTGTGGAGGCTGGGACACAGTCTGATCGAGGGACGGAACACATCCTTCCCACAGCAAGGATAGCAGGCCCTACCTCTGTCAGGGTTTCACCGACACTCTACAGCTCCGGAATGTCATGCTCTTCAGCCTCCTCCTCCTCCTGCACATCCTCATCCACTGTACCCTCCACACCAGTCCCAAGCTGGAAGCACTGCAGCACTGCCTCTGCGAAGCGGCAACAGGCTGTGCTGAAGCTAGTCTGCATAGGTGACAAACCCCACAATGCAGAAGAGGTGTGGACAGCTCTGAAACAGCAGGCAGATCACTGGCTCACACCTCTGAACCTAAAGCAAGGAAAGGTCGTGTGTGACAATGTCCGGAACCTGGTGGCAGCTTTGAGGCGAGGCCAGCTGACGCATGTTCCATGCGTGGGCCATGTGCTCAACCTGGTGGTTCAGAGGTTTCTAAAGTCATACCCAGAGCTGTCTGAACAGCTGGTAAAAGTTCGCCGTCTGTCTGCACATTTTCGCAAGTCACCTGCTGCTTCAGCCCGCCTTGCCGGCTTTCAGCGCCATTTGCGTCTTCCGGCCCACAGGCTGGTGTGTGATGTCCCCACGCGTTGGAATTCAACTCTGCACATGTTGGTCAGGATATGTGAGCAGAAGAGGGCAGTTGTGGACTACCTGCATCACCTAAGCCGTCGGGAAATGGGTCAAACTCCACACATAACACCTGAGGAGTGGAGATGAATGTCCGACCTATGTACCGTCCTCCAAAACTTTGAGGACTCCACCAAGATGGTGAGCGGCGATGACGCCATTATTAGCGTCACCATACCACTACTCTGCCTTCTAAAACGGTCTCTGCTGAAAAACAAAGAGGATGCATTGCAGGCCGAGCGCGATGACTTGGAGCAAGAAACAGTAGTGGGTGTGGGTGAAAACACACAGCCCAGCCTCATCTCATCACAACGTGCAGTGGAGGACTATGACGAGGAGGAGGAGGATGAAGACATGGAGCAACTCTCTGCCCAAATTGAGGATATGACATGCACACCAGTCATACCCTCAATTCTGCGTGGCTGGCCAGAGGACAGTGGAGATGAGGAGGAGGAGGAGGACAGCATGTTCAGCCATCGTGTTGGTCTGGATACTGAAGTGATGGCTGTTAAGAGTCTGGTGCACATGGCTGACTTTATGGTAAGCTGCCTGGCTCGTGACCCTCGCGTTCACAACATCTTGGCCGACAATCAGTACTGGTTGGCAACACTGTTAGACCCACGCTACAAGGAGAACTTTATGTCTCTCATTCCTGAGGCGGAGAGGTCAGCCAAAATGCAGCATTTCCAGAAGGCCATAGTCACGGAAGTAGGCAAATCATTCCCCTCACAAAACGCTAGCGGCATAGGTCAGGAATCGGTGGACAACCAAGGCGTACGGCCGAGAGGGGCACAAGTCCAATCCGCCAGAGGTAGGGGAACAGTCTTTACGATGTGGGACAGTTTTCTCAGCCCCTCACGTACCACAGCCCCTGAGGTGCGGGGTAGTGCCACAAGAAATGCTAAGTTTGGCCAGATGCTGAAGGAGTACCTTGCAGATCAAACAACTGTACTGCTAGATTCCTCTGTGCCTTACAATTATTGTGTCTCCAAGCTGGACACGTGGCATGAATTGGCTCTCTACGCCTTGGAAGTCCTGGCCTGCCCTGCCGCTAGCGTTTTGTCAGAGCGTGTTTTCAGAGCGGCAGGTGGAATCATGACCCCCGGCATGACCCCCGGCAGCATGGAAAAAGCCTAAAAATCTCCCAAAAGACTTTTTGTTGATGTTGCATTGCGATAAATATTTCTTATACTTGGTTATCCTCAGCTGGGCCATTGAGAATGCACGGAGAGGCCTTTCAAATGCTCAACCACCACCACTCAGGATTGGTGGCGATACCAATTGTCAGATCCCCAGCAATTAAAAAGTTATCGCCTGTATCTCTGATAACTTTAACTTGATAAAACCTCTTTAAAGCACCACTGCAGCATTTTTTTTATTGCATCGGTGGAGATACTTAAAAAGTATTATATTTTGTGATCATAATATTTATTGTATCATGTATTTATTTCAATTTCTAAAGATAATGGGCCTGATTCATTGAGTTGCTTGGACTCTTGGGCACTGCTTCCCACAATCTTTTCCCTGCCAAGCATAGAGATCCGATCAGTTTTGTAGGTGAACCTCACATATTGTTTCAGACTCCATGTTAAATCATCTATTAAGTGTATGGAAATGGAAGGGCTGTCACAATCACCCCTGAAGACACCTATCGTATTAATGTAATGTGAATATATTTTGCTATTTTGCTTCTATACAACGTATGCTGTAATCAAGTTATGTATAGTAGTGTTTCAGGAATGTATAATGTAAGGTACATATATAGTAATGTATAATGATTCACCCAAGGGCCTATGGGGACTCGGTACCCGGGCATGGAGTTGCAGCTATGTCACCGGTGTACCGCCCGGACCCGTTGCCCTAGTGGTCAGCCAAAAATTGGGGGAGGTTATTGAAAGGGAATAAAAGAAAAAGAAAAAAAAAGTTTGTTGTGAAGCCACCTACAGATTCTGGTGAGGTTCACCAGCGCAGCTTCAGACCTCCGGAGACGATGGTATTGCAGTTTGGATGTTGCAGCTCCCTGGAGGTGGAACTGAGTCCCCGGGGCAGGTCAGCACTTGTGGTGGTGGTGCTGGGTATAGTCTGTGGAGCAATGCAGCTGTCTAGGATGAAAGGAGACACTGAGACCTTATGACTCTGTACGGGTGCTTTACTGGAACCGGTTCAAATGGCATTTTAGGTTACAGCTTATACAGTCTTTAGACGGGTAGCTGGCCGCGTAGTCATTAAGGAGGATAAGGTCTCTCTGAGGCTCCCGCAGTGTACCTTCTTGTGTCTCTATTACGTCCCGCTGTTATAACTTGCGCCTCCTTGCTATCCTTGCGCTGCCCGCTTGTCTGACTGGCTCGTTAGGTGATATGAGGTGCCCTTCTTTCTCTCTCTAAGGGGCTCAATCCGGTCTAGTGCTTATGGCGGGCTGCATGTTCTGGTCCAGGGGTCGGGGCTGATAATTCAACCTCTCGACTGGCCGGTGAATTCGGCTCAGGGATAAACTCTTCTGTACCGTTACTTGGAGCCGGCATTCCTTTGGTGGACTAGGATTTCCCCAGACCTGTCCAGTGGTCTGGCAATGAGTCTCCTCTTTCTTTCCTGGGCTGCCTTTTCTCTCAGGCCCCCTCCCTGGGAGACCCCTCTCTGGGTTCCCTCCTTGCTTCACTCCTCAGGCTAAACTAAAGCTGTCTGTGTGACTTCCCGCTCTCACTCTGCTTTGAATTCCTCCCTCGGGGACTTGGTCTCTTTCCAAAGGATTTAACCCTATAGTCCCCTGCTCTAGAGTGTGCGCATACAGGATGAGAGCCTCAGATTGACGTTACACTCCCCAATGACAGGAATACTGCACACTCTGTTGTGGGTGCAGTAGCCCTACTGTGGTGCACTGACAAGTGGTGCACCACATCTAAGATGTATCAGTGTTGATAATGTACATCAGCCTAAGATGTAAAACATAGCAGTGTCAGTAAACTATTATAATATTTGCATAGAATTTGGTTAAGTGTGCCCAAACTGTAAGGTCAGAGACAGTTAACAGGTGGGATTAGCCCACAGTGGGAGGGGCTAGAGTTCAGTAAAGAGACTATTTTTTACTCTTAGTTAATGTGGAGTGAAGACCTTAACAGAGAAAACAAGTCTATGGGTATGTGTGTTCTGTATGAGACAGCAAGACCTGCAAGTCACCAACGTGGCTCCAGCACACAGGTGAGTGGGTAAAACCTGCTAAAGAGAGACTTGGATGGGAAATTAGTTCAGTGTCAGCCAGACGCAATGAGACATTACCAGTTGTGGACACATGAAGAGGGTGGCAACTCTAGTAGCAGCCCTTGTCAGGGATCACCGTCAGTAATCTGGTTGTAGGGTTCACAGCGTAAAACATTGACCCATATATCCATGTATCAGGAAGTTGGAGGCTCACCATATCTGTTCTGCCTGTGCAGCATTCACAAGTAAAACACTGTTGTCCAAAACCACCATGTAAGTGTCTTTGTATTATGCAGAGGGGAACATCAAGGGTTCTACCTGCTACTCTTTGTTTATAGGTTTATTCTTCAGTAACGAGAACTCTGTTTTCAAGAACGTGTTTGACTTACTCATCCTATGGACATAGGGGTTTGAGGTTGTACAGAGCATGACTGGCCTGACTTTGAAATTGTCCACAGTAACCATAGTGCCATCACACAAACACAACAACATCCCCAATATTCTGTAGCATACTGGGGTGTTCATGGAGATGAACTAGCGTATGGATACTACCCTGTGTCAAGATACACTTCCATGAAAAGAGCATCCCCTATTATACTGACAAAGCAGTAGAGCATTTGTAGATTATAAAAAATAAAAGATTTACACTGAAGCAACTGTAAAGTGTTGTCCTCAATCAATCATTGGTGTAAAATAATAATACATACTAGATGATGACTTTATTATATAGAGCAGTTGTACCCAACCTTTTTGACCTTGAGAGCTATATTCAGCTCTGAGAAAGGGTTGCGAGTAGTATTGAGTGAACTTTCTGTAAACATGTTCGCCAATTTCAAATTTGGCACAAACCTGGCTTCAGATTCGGGATTGGAAACTCAGTCAACTCAGCTTTGTTCGGTAACTGTTCGGATGAAAAAAAAAAGCATTACTATGTTTGCAGTGATGCTTCTCTTCTACCTTATGAATGTCTAGGATAGCGGGTGGGACGTGTTCAATGTGGGAAAGGGGTGGTGGGGGTGGTAAGAGGTCAGAGGAGCATCAGACTCCATTTTTTTTCCCGGCACTCACTGTGTGGATGTTCCTGCAGCCATTCAAGGTGCAGAAACCATTCACAACATTGAAACACAATGGCTTGTGTCATTGGCTGCCTAAGTCACATATGTCACGAGGTAGTTGTAATGGACGTGGGGGTAGGGTAACAGGATGGCAATGAAGGCAAAGGTAATCAGGGCACCCAACTCCAAATACGGCCCTGGAGACAAGGATACTAAACTTCAGCATAAAGAAAAACAAGGGGTCTTGGAAAAGATGATAGGATCCCACAGAGCCATGATCTCAACATCAACATCCTCAAGCCTATATGATATTACATGAAGAGATAGAAAGATTTGTACAATCCTCCAACCACAAATGGAAATGCAGTTAATGATCTGCAGTTAATTTAAATGGTGGTGTAAAAGAAAAGTAGGTAATATGGATTCAGAAGAGTCCTGGCACTCAGCTTGTGCGTCTGACCATGTGCTGCAGAGACCGGAGCAGCAGGGGAATGGAGAGTAGGGAGTATTTTTTGTTTTTAAATCAATGACTACATTTTTTCCCTCCAGTCCTGTTTTCTGCCGGAATCGGCAGGTCACAGCTAGCCGCGGTTCTGAAATCTCTGCAGGGGACAGCTCTATGTGCTGAAGTTTAGCAGTGCTCGCTGATAAACTCCAGCAGCCGGCGTGCGGGAGCTGCATGCGATTTTTTGATCCAGGAGGATCCGGGAGGATCTGATTGGTGCCGAATTTTGCCCCGGACACAAAAATGCTGCAAGCAACATTTTTGTGTATGGGAGAAAAATCCAAATTCTTCCAGACAGATGGAAACCGGATGGCAAATAGCTGCCATCCGATTCCATCCGACCCCATAGGAATGTGACTCACCGTAACCAGGTCTTCAAGTCGCAGGCGTTTGCTTCTCCTGTCACGGTTCCGCGCCTGCGGCTGTGGGGCTCGGTGGTCCAGATCAATAGTGGTTGACTGAACAGATAAGGGTTGATTTCTTATTGTCGTGACGCCACCTGCGGGAATTCCGGTGATTTCACCGGCGCTGCTTGGGCCAGCAAGATGGGACGCTCCCCACAGGACAAGCGGGAGTCCCCGGAGCCAGGAGCTGCACCTGATGCTGTACGGCAGCTTTGTTACTCTTAGCATGCGGAGTTAAACAGTTCTGAAAAAGTACAGACACCAGTGTTCTCTGTAATGGGTCTTTTGCTGCAACCGGTAGATGATTCAGGGTATACAGGTAACGGGTAACGGACTGGTTGGACTCAGCAATGACCGGTGTTGTTTCAGAGCTCCGCGGTGTTCCTCCGTTCTTAACTTTCCTAGATGGGTTGCCGATGTCGCCTTAGTGCGCCAAGGTCGGGTACAAGGGGCTACTTCAATTTCCCTGCCGGTGTATACAGCCCGGTGTGAGGGGAGCCAGATTCCTTTTAGTGGGTACTCCGCTGGCAAGACGGCTCTGATTGCGGCTGCAGTGGGGTTGCTCCTAGAGAGCGGTCCCTCCACTTCTGGTTTGCTTAGCAGTGCTGAAGAACTTGCTAGCTTCGGAACCAGTGATCCGGTTCTTGATGGGCGCGGGTGTATTTTAACCCGTAAGGTGGTCGCCCAGGTTCCGGTCGTGGGGCACCGGGTAGGTGGTCTGTCGGGCTGCACGGAACTGTGCAGAGCCCTCTTCTCCTACGTTCCTCCCGACCACTTCTCTCTCCTTCCTCCTTCTTCTACATTTTCCTACACTCTACTCCCACACTCCGCCCACCAGGACCTTATTGGCCCTCTATGCTGATGGTGCATGTAGGGTATGGAGCTCTGAGGTTAACCATGTCATTACTGAGTCGGAGAATATTGCATCTTCAGTCAGGGATGCAACATCCTCCTGTGACACACTCGTTGCGGGGCGCTACAAATGCTATGGGGCCAAAATTGGATCCGGGGCTGTCCGGTTCACACCGGACAGCCCCGGATCCTGAAAAACGTGGTGTGAAGCTTACAGGGGATCTGCCAGCAGATTTTTGCTACCTCACCTGACAGGAACATAATATAAGTAAAGAAACCCTGAACCCAATTAGATACCACATAGATTACTGGGTGCCGCTGTTCTAAAACAATCAAACAATTTTGTCTCAGGCATGTAGCAGAGCTTGTATAACATCCCCCACCCACACCAGGCTCTAAATAGTGATTGTGCATTCACTCAGCGGTGTCAATCACAACAGGGGGCATAAACTTGGCCGGCCATAGGAAACCATTATAATGAGCAGTCGAGAGGAGAAAGAAAGAGAGGAGAGAGAGATATTCTATGTGTTCACTTACATTGGCATCCGGACAGCACTGCATTACCATTGGTCTCCATGTATGATTTGTATGCTTGCAGACGCTTGCGTGTAAATCATGCGTCGGACAAACAGAAAATGCAACAAGTTGCGTTTTTCTATGCTCTGAGAAACAATGCACGCTGACGGAAACGCATGTACCATGCGTCCCCATGTTAAACAAGCATCGCCGCACGTGTTCTCCCACCTCCATACGCAGCGCGGACAAACAACTAGTGTGAAACCGGCCTGAAGGCCACGTTACACACACAGATATCTGTTCAGATATTGGTCACAGATCTCTGGTTGCAGTGAAGTCATGATCACATTGTTCCATTTTGTGGCTGTGTACAAATGTAACAAGGTGTCCATGATTGCACTGCAACCAGAGATCTGTGACCAATATATCTGTGTGTGTAACATGGCCTTTAAGGTACCTTCACACACAGCAATATTGCTAGGCAACTTCACTGGCAATTTGCTGGTTGCAGTGAAATCATGGACACATTGTTCCATTTGTACACAGCAACAAAATAGAACAATGTGTCCATGATTTCACTGCAACCAGCAAATTGCCTGTGAAATTGAATTAATGTGAAGTGAATTAATATGTTTGGATATGATTAATTTTCATTCAGACTGAAATGGACAATAATCAACAGTAAAGGTACCTTCACACACAGCAATATTGCTAGGCAATTTCACAGGCAATTTGCTGGTTGCAGTGAAATCATGGACACATTGTTCTATCTTTTTGCTGTGTACAAATGGAACAATGTGTCCATGATTTCACTGCAACCAGCAAATTGCCAGTGAAGTTGCCTAGCAATATTGCTGTGTGTGAAGGTACCTTAAAGGCCATGTTACACACACAGATATATTGGTCACAGATCTCTGGTTGCAGTGCAATCATGGACACATTGTTCCATTTGTACACAGCAACAAAATAGAACAATGTGTCCATGATTTCACTGCAACCAGCAAATTGCCTGTGAAATTGCCTAGCAATATTGCTGTGTGTGAAGGTACCTTTACTGTTGATTATTGTCCATTTCAGTCTGAATGAAAATTAATCATATCCAAACATATTAAAATAAATAGCTTCACATTAATTTATATATTTTTATTACTGTTAAATAGGGCAGCACACCAACATTCACACTGATATGTGAATGCACCCTAAAGGTACCGTCACACAGGGAGATCTCCCCGGCGGGAGCGCGCATCCCTGGCAACATTGCCGGGGAGATGTCACACGGAGCAACTTCCCGGCGATATCGCCGGCTAGTTGCCGCAGCTATCGTTCGCTGGGTTGCCCAGTAACCCAGCGAGCGGTAACCCGCAATGTTGTAGATAGGCAGAATCGCCCGCAACATTGCAGGTTGCCGCGTTACACAGGGCGATCAGGCATGAACGCCTCAGCAACATCGCCAGGTTTCCCAACAATGTTGGGAAACCTGGCGATGTTGCTCAGGCGATTTGTCTCCTGATTATCGCCCTGTCACACGAGGCAACTCTCCGGCGATGTCGCCGCAACTTGGCCACGCCCCTCAGTTGCCGGCAACATCGCCGGCGATATCTCCCCGTGTGACGGTACCTTAAGGGTAAGTTTTTTAAGCAGTCCTGAACGCAGCAAAACCTGAACTGCTTTCAAGGATCCTAGATTCTTTGGCTGGTTTCACACTACGAATTTTGCTTTTCCGATGCTGTCCGATAAAAATCGGACAGCATCGGACCGATTTTGGCCCCCATGCAGCCCTATGAGCATCGGACCGAATCGGATGTGCACTAAATGGCATCCGATTTGGTCCGATCTGATTCTGTCCGATTTTGTCCGATTCTTTTATCGGTGCAAACATCGGACCATGCTCCGATGTTTGCATCAAAAATAAAAGCGGACAAAATCAGATTTGACCAAATCAGATGCCATTTAGTGCACATCTGACCCGACCCGATGTTTTTAACATGGGGCCCTATGGAGCAGGGTCCGGGGAAACATCTGATGTGTCCTCGGACCTGATTTTACTGTACTGAGCATGCTCAGTACAATAAAACTGCTCCTAACTAGGAACGCAGGGGTTAAAAAAAAAAATGTATGCTCACCTGTCCCCGAGGCCCCCGTCGTCTCCTGCACGGTCCCGCAGGCTCCCGGTGTCTCCCGTGTCTGTAGAGGTCTTCTTCTTCTGAACAGGACCTGCCGTGACGTCATAGTCACTTGACCGTCTGTTACACCATGTTAACAGGCGGTCACGTGATTGTGACATCATGGCAGGTCCTGTTCAGAAGAAGAAGACCGCTGCAGACACGGGAGACACCGGGTGGACACAGGGAGCCTGCAGGACCGTGCGGAAGACGGCGGGGCCTCGGGGACAGGTGAGCATACATATTTTTTTTTTTATCAGCTCGGAGGGAGCGATTTTCTGTGGGAATCGGATGCCTATTTGGCATCCGATTCCAGGCATCAAAAGGAGCTGATGCTGTCCGATTTTATCGGACAGCATCGGCTCCCTCAAAAATGGTAATGTGAAAGTAGCCTTTGACAGGAGATTAGCTATGAAGTTGATACGGCCAGGGGCAGAAGGGGAACTCGGTCACCGGGTCTGCTGAATAGGGAATCACGGATGGACAAGACCCCAGTGCCGTGCCCTGGTGATCAACTGGGTAGATGTTGATAATGGGGGATAAAGGGATTATTTACAGGGGATCATGATGCCACCTGTAGTTTCCGGTAATTTGGTATTGGCGCTGCCAGCCAATCGCTGAGGTGATGGTTGGGGCAGCAAAGTGTGGTACAGCTCCTCACAGGTGGAGCTTTACCTCAGGGCAGCAATGAAGGAAGGTGGTGAGGGAGGGCAGTGATGAAGATGATGCTAAAGTTCTTACCCCTCTGCTGAGCTGCTGCTGATGCTGAGCCCTCCGGGCTGCGGCGGGAAGAATAATGGAAACCAGTTCAAGTTTAACTTCTTAGACTGTGAGCCCTCATGGACAGGGTCCCTGCCCCTCCTGTACCTGTACGTCCTGATCGCCTAGATTTAGTGTACTTGTTCTTGTCTCCCTCATCCTCATGTAAAGCGCCATGGAACCTAATGACGCTATATAAATAAAAAATAATAATAATAATAATAACTCCACTTTACTGGGTACCAGCTGATTGCAGAAACGAGATACGGTACAGTTTGGTTTACAGGGTGGATGTTGCCAGCTCAGGGTCCCCCTTATGGCATCTCTAGATGTTTACTGACTTTGTCTTTCAGGGTCTCCTTCCTTTCTTCTCAGTCTTTCCCACCCTTGCAGAGCTCCCCCGCCAGTCCTGCAGTCTGTATCTAGTAGGCTCAACTGGACCTGTACCGGTGCAGACGGGAACAACAGGAACGCACAATTTTCCCATCCGCCACCGGGAATCAGTCCTCCACCTCTAGTGTATAACCGTCTTTCGGTCCTGAGGGGTGAGGTACCGCTGTGGTGCTGTCAGCAACCCATCTGTATGGGCCTGCAGCTCGTCGGTTTGCGGTCAGGGCTAAACTCCTGGCTGCCTCAGCTTTCCATGTTGCCGGTGCTCCCTCAACGTGACCAGCTGGCTCCTACCAGTCTTGGCCCGTTGCCTGCTGTCCTAGGCCCCCCCACCCCACTTAGAGATGGGGCTCCCTCCTGTTGGCAGTGCTGTCAGGCCTGTTCTTCCTGACTGCCTTCCCAGCACTAACTGTCAACTGTCACTCTCTTCTGCATCTACACCTAGGCTCCACCCCCTGTTGGGACCTACCAAAGTACTGGTCCCCCCTATTCTAATGGTCTATTCCTAGCTGTGTGCACTTTCAGACTCCACAGGTTTAACCCTGAACTAGCAACTTACAAAGGATATCACATTTTGTTGTCATACTGTAATACCTCCCTGTGGCGCCCAGCCTCACTGGCGCCACTATCTTGTCTACGTTTTCTGTGCGTTTTCTGCGCGTTTGTTGCATGTTTTTTTGTAAGTTTTTACTACGTTTTTGCTACGTTTTTGATGCTGCGTATTTTATGCTGGCTTTTTCCTGCGTTTTTTCCATTAACTGCAGCAAAAATAAAACATGTAAATTCTTTCCCATCCGCACCAAAAACGCAGGTATTTGACAGTTCTTGACACCTGCAAAACCAATGTGTGGGCACAGCGTTTCTGTGAAACACATTGATGTTGCTGGGAATCAAAACCGCAGGAACAAATTAGCATACATTGCCATATAACCAATGGTAAACTGCATGCAGAAAACGTACCAAAAATGCAGCAAAAACATCCTGTGGGCACATACCTTTAAGGTACCATTACACGCTTCAATATTGTTTAGATATCACCAGCGATCTCGGTCGTTAGGACATCGTTTTGATATCATTGGATGACACACCAACGATGTAGTGAGCAGCTATCATTCGCTCAACCCAGCAAACGATACTTGCTCACTGCTGTGAATAGGCAAAGTCGTTAACGACATCGTTATCGCGATGTCACACAGAACGATGCAGCAGGTTGGCTGATCGAGGATTGTTTGATTTGAGAACATGTTCTCAAATCTGAGATCAATGATCCAACCATTTATCGTAGTCGTATCTCGGTGTCACACGCAACAACGTACTAACGATGTCGTTTCATTGACTCCAAACCCGTGACGTTTGAGCGATATTGTTCACGATCTCATACCGTGTAAGGGTGCCTTCACACTGCGGCAGCGTCCGGTCCGGGGCTGTCAGGGGTGACAGCCTGGACCGGAGTTTTGCTGCATAGAATACTATCGGGCTGCACGGAGCTGGATCGCGCCGGGTGGCAATTATCTGCCATCCGGCTGCTAGCTCGCCGGATGAATCCTGCAGAAGTGGGGATTTGTCTGCCAACTCCAAAAACGTTGCATGCAGTGTGAACCCAGCCTAACAGGGCCTTTAGACACATCATATGCAGTTGCTGTTGATATATGCTTATCAGTACATTGTTATTTTCATCAGCTGAGTAACTGGTGGGAACATCAGATGAAGACATTTGTGAAAATTAATTAACAGAAGGTAAACAAAATGACCAAAGTCCCTTCATAAAAATATCTAACTTATAACGAGTAAGGATACTTTAAAGGATTGTTTCCTGTCTCTTTGACAGTATAGTACTGTGTCATAGGGTAGGGCATACTGAACTATGTTCTTCAGTTCAATGTCCTTCCTGCTTATAGCATATGAAACATATTTCCAGCATTAAATTGTCAGTCTGAACTTAATTGTTTTTACTTTTCATAAATAAAAGGACTGTCACTATTAAAATTGAAAGAAAGCTTACCGTACTTCAATTTCAGTGCATAAATGAAGTTGAGTCGCAGAAAACACCAGTAAAGATGCAGGAGTCTGTGACCCACAGTTGATAGACATCAACAAAAATTGCTGTACATCTAATTCCGGTAATCACCAACAATTAGAAATATTTCACCAAGGTATCTACAATATTCAAAAAAATCACAGAAATATTCCACCTTAAAATCGACAAATGTCTTAGATGTACAGTAAAAGGGAACACTTGGACCATTATTACTTGGTCCCTTTTAAGATTTACTAATAAAGATCAATCTATAAAGCCTTCGGGTACCGTTACACGTCGCAATATCGTTCCGATAGCGCATACAATTTCACGGGAGCGCGCACGTTTTTGGCACTTGTCCAAGATCGCATAGGAGATGTCACACAGGGATATATCGGCAGGCAACGCAACTACGATGTAGTACGCAACTTTTTTCCACTGGGTACAAGCAACCCAGCGAACGAGCATTAACATTGTATTGAATAGGGGAAGTTGCAAACAAGATCGTAGTTGTGTCGTCACACAGCACGATCATGCCACATCGCATATGCAATAACGTACGGTTGAAGGGCTTGCATAATCTTCTTGCCATATCGTAGCTATGATTTTTTCCTTTCGCATTGCCCATTTACACGACATAACGCACGAACGATATAAACTGCAACAGCCACACCACGTGACTTTTTATCGATGTTGCATTGCGATATCACGACATGTAAAGGTACCCTAAGGGTACCGTCACATGAGGCCATATCGGTGGGGATTTTATAGGCGACACAGGGGCGTGGCCTATCGCTGCCGACATGGCCTGTGCGTTGCCTAATGTAAATAGGTGATGGCAACGCCTTTGAGTGGTCGCCTGGTTTCTCAGCAGTGCTCTGAAACTAGGCGAGCACTCTGGGGCGATGTGCACACATCGCCCCATGTAACAGGGGGACGGCGATCTTACTGGTGATGGGAGCCATAGTCATAATTCAGCAGCGATGGCGCCTGTGCCAAAAACGTACGCGCTCCCGCCTGTCGCCGCCAATATCTCCGGCGACGCCACCTCGTGTGATGGTACCCTAAGATTTATGGTGTATGTAGTTTTTTGTCTCCAGGAATATTTTGTGAGAATACATTTAAAGAACTTCGATAACATAAGCAAATGTAACTGAAACTCATTTAGTTATCTGAATAATTAATCATGTAGTATCTGTAGTCCAAATGTACATGTGTAGAAACTATTCAGTGGTAAACTTGCATATCGATATTTTATCTTATTTTTTGTATCAGCTAGTATTAACATTTTCAGCATACAAGTAAAAGTGTTTGAGAAAATGAAGTATTTCTCCCACAAACTGATTGCAATTACACGTTTTGTCATTCACATGTTTATTTCCTGTGTGTATTTTGGAACAACTCAAAAAACAGAGAAAAGAAGGCAAATTGGACATTATTTCACATAAAACCCCATAAATGGGCCATACAAATTTTTTGTCAATATGAAAATCACACTTTAAGGCTGAAGGCACACTGGCGCAAGACTCGCGCTAGTGTAATGCGAGAAAAAAAAATCGCATTGCACTCGGGCCTGTATCTTTAAATGATACAGGTCACATCAATGCGATTTTCTCACATTATACTCGCAATGCGATGGAAATGCAAGTGCAATCACAGCATGCTACGATTACACACGATTTCCACGTGCGAGTGGCCATTAAAACTATATGGCTGTGAGTCAAACTCACCCCCATACAGCACACTGTACGATATTCGCATGAGTGTGCTGTTATAATTGCTTCAAACTTGCCGGCTGTCAAAGCCGGCGAGTTTGTATTTATCGCTTTGCCAGTACACTAATCAATAATGTTCCAGCACTGTCACAGCAGTGCTGAAATATTATTGTTTAAAAAAACTCAGTTAGAAATCTAAATAATAAAGTGCTGTGTGCTAATAATCATTTTAACCCCCTCTGCAGACTCTGCGCTACATGCCTGCATAGAGCCGGCAGATACGGCTAATAAAAGCTGGTGTTAGAAGGGTTAAAATGCTGTTAGTGTGCTGCCATCATGTGTACATAGAGTGTGTACAGTCTGTGTAGACTTAGGGTACCTTTACACACGGCTACATTTCTAGGGTGGCTACAGGTAACTTACTGGTTGCAGTGAAATCATGGAGAGATTATTCCATTTGTACACAGCAACAAGATAGAACCTTGTCTCCATGATTTCACTGCAACCAGTAAGTTACCTGTAGCCACCCTAGAAATGTAGCCGTGTGTAAAGGTACCCATAGTGACAACACACCCTGGCAGTGGATTGGTTAATACCTTTAATTTAATGATCCCGACATTTGTTGGGTTTTTATACATTACTGACAAGCCGCTCTGCTCTTGCACTGAGCTGACCGTTGTCCTGAATGTAAATTGAGTACAGGACCAGTGGCAGTGCTTGAGGAATACTGAGCTGTCTGTGGTCCTGAAGTCCTAGCGTGATATTACTGTAATATCACGCTGGAGCTTCAGCACCAGGGACAGCGGCTGCCATGGTACGCTTTTTGCATACGCAATTGGTGTAAGTAACATGGACAGTTCATGATCTTATGAGCTGTGCTGATGGTAAACTACGCCAATTGCGTTCAAGACCACGGACAGCTCAGTGCAGGAGCTGAGCGGCTTCACAGTGATGTAAAATAAACCGACAATTGCCAGGATCATTAAATTAAAGGTAATAACCCCTGCACTGCCAGGGTGTGTTGTCACTATGTCTACACAGAGTGTACACACTCTGTGTACACATGATGGCAGCACACTAGCTGCATTGTAACCCTTCTAACACTGGCTTTTATTAGCCACATCTGCAGGCTCTATGCCGTCACGTAGCGCACAGCCTGCAGAGGGGGTTAAAATGATTATTAACACACAATACAGCACTTTATCAATTAGATTTCTAACTGAGTTTTTTAAACAATAATGTTTCAGCACTGCTGTGACAGCGCTGGAACATTATTAATTACTGTACTGGCAAAGCGGTAAATTTAAACTCGCCGGCTTTGAAAGCCAGATAAAAAGGAGAGAAGTTGAAGCAATCATTGAATTGCATGTCTGAATGTGTCACATTAGCATAGTGGACTTGAGAACCAAAATTGCTGTAAAATGTCAATAATCTCAAGATTACAAATCCACCTCCAAAAATCTTGATGTTCCTTTGTTCATGGTGCGCAACTTATGTAAGAAGTTTACAACTCAGGGCACTATAGCTAATCCCCTAGATGTGGACAGCAGAGAAAAATTAATGATATGTTGCAACGCAGGATAGTGGGGTGGATGGTAATCAGCCCCAATCAGATTACAGAGAAATTCAAGCTTTATGCAGGCTGAGGGTGCATCAGTGTCAGTGCAAACTATCAGTCGACATTTGAATAAAATTAAACTCTATGTCAGGAGACCCAGGAGGACCCCAATGGGGACACAAAGCCTAGGGTCACATTAATGGTATTCAGGGCTTGCATCTAACATAGGTTTTGACAGCATAAATGCGGTGCTACCGCCATGGTAGCGCCGTGTTAATACTGCCAATGTTAACCTATGGAGACGCGGCCCGTAGCACGGCTCCATCTGATTGCTTTCAGCAATGTCTTTTCTCGCGTTGGGAAATAACGCAAAATTTCTATCAGATGGCCGCGTTGGAGCCGCGTTAGGGTCCACGTCTCCATAGGGTAACATTGGCAGAGTTAACGCCGCGCCACCATGGCGGTAGCACCACTTTTATGCTGCCAAATCCTATGTTTTAGATGCAAACCCTGAATACTGTTAATGTGACCCTAGCCAAAGACATAAAAAACTAGACTGTAGTTTGCCACAATATTTATGAGTAAGCAAAAATTTTTCTACGAAAGCGTGTTGCAAGATAGAGATTTTGGCTAACGCACATCATTCTACTATTTACTACTATTTACCTAAAACAGAATGAGGCCTACAAAAAGAGAACATACCTACAGTTAAATATGGTGGAGGTTCAAAATTGTGTTGGGGTTATTTCTTTTTTTGCCTCTGGAGCTGAGTGTCTTGACTGTGTGCATGGCATCATGAAATCTGAAAATTAACAAAGGATTTTGAGTTGCAATGTAGTGCTTAGTGTCAGAAAGCTGGGTTTCTGTCTGAGGTCATGGGTCTTCCAGCAGGACAATGACCCCAAATATACTTCAAGAAGCACCCAGTAATGGATGGAAGTAAAGTGCTGGAGAGTTCTGAGATGGCCAGCAATGAGGCCAGATCTAAATCCCAGTGAACATCGTTGGAGAGATCTTAAAATTGCTGTTGTGAGAAGACTCCTTTCAAATATGAGAGACTTGAAGCAGTTTGCAAAAAAAGACTTGTCCAAAATTCCAGTTGAGAGGTGTAAGAAGTTTGGTTATAGGAAGTGATTAATTACTGTTATTTATTCCAAAGGGTGTGCAAACAATGATAAGCACTGCAGAAAGCCAAGCACTTCAAAGTTGAGTATTTACGAAGTAGTGCACAAGTGTCATGAGCAGGTATTGCGCGCAAAGAGTCCTGCTCAAGGCATACACAGCACAGCAGAGAGACCCTAATAAGAGTCCCCACTTTGCAAATAATTAGGTACAGCCACCACTAAAGGGAGAACAACTGCCCCAGAGTAGAAATTTTGTAATGTGGAACTTTATGCAGCACACTGAAATGTACACCAGCACCTAGTCTCCACATTCTGACACTGGGGTGGAAAAGTCCTGGGAGATCCATGACTTGTTCATCTTGATAAACGTTAGGCGATCTACACTCTCGGTGGACAGCCGTATGCACTTTTCCATGAGGACACCACCAGCAGCACTGAAGACACGTTTCTGAGAGAACACTAACTGACATGCATGATAAAATCTCCATGGCATGAGTGGCGAGTTAAGGCCACTTTTCTAGTTTTGAAGACCAAAATGTACAAGGGTCGAATTTCATAGTCATGACATCGATATTGAGCACCTTCCTCTCTAGGCTTTGACTATGTGTCAGACTTGTCCTTTCCTCTGGCATTATAAAGGCTGGTCTAAAAAAATGGTCAAATGACTCCCCGAAATTGCTGGTACAATTGATACATTGCTGCTGGTAACATTTCTATGATGATGACTTGACGTTCCCTGGGGTGGAAGCGTAGAACTGTGATGTGCACTATGTCCCCCACTGGTGTTTTCGGGAAAAGCAGCCTCAGATTGTCTAAAAGATTATCTTGATACTCCTGTATGCGTGTGTCCCTTTCCAGGGCGGCAATCATTTGGGCAAATGTACTTTTGTACTGGGCATATAACAATGTGGCAACCCAGTAGAAAGCATTACTTCAAATATTATTAATCTGCGGATTATAGTGCAGCAAGAAGGCACTCATATTTCTTGCGCATCCAGGAGGCCCAAGTCCTTGTTTTTTTGGTGGTGGTGGGGTAACATTCCCGCTTGATTCCTCTGCCCTCTCCCACCAATCTCGCACAACAGAAATGTGACCAAAATCTCCCTTCTGTCATCATTGCCTTTTCCTCCATTTCTTCATTGCCTCCTGTGCCTTCATCAAATGTTTGGCTGATACCATGAGCAGTCATTGATCCCTCTCCTCCACCCTCCCATGCCTCTTGCCTCTGTGCTGACAACAATCCAGACCTTTCATATCTTCTTATTCCTTGCGCATACACCTCCTCCTCTACTTCCTCCTCTTCCTCGTGGACCACCACCTGACTCTTCATGCCGGTCAAAGTTTGCTCCAGCATGTAGATGACCAGAATAGTCATGCTGATGTGGCGCCCCGCAACGAGTGCGTCACAGGAGGGTATTGCAGCCATAAATGCAGCAGCAATATTCTCCGACCCAGCAGTTATCCGGTTAACTTAGAGATCCAAAAACCCTGCATGCATCACTTAATGTAGAGGGCCAATCCAAGGTCCTGGTGGGCGGAGTGCAAGGGTAGTGTAGGAGAAGTACAGAGACTTAGACTCGTTAGTCTGGAGAGAGTCTGGAAAAGCCTAGACGAGACAAGACACAGACTTGAACTTGGAGTAGGAGCGGGGGCTCTGCACCTCGTGCAGCCCCCCGGGCCGTCACCGGTCGGGTGTTAGCACCTGAGGCCTCAACAACCGGGATCGGGCATCACCAACCACGGGTTCCAAAATACCCCCGTGCCCAACTCACAGCCGGTTCACTGGTACCGAAGCTGGCAGCAGTTCACCTCTGCTACGCGAACCAGAAGCGTGGAGGAGCAGCTTTACAGGAGCACCCCACCACCAGCCAAATTCCAGTCGTCTAACCAGCGGTGTACCCACCGAGGGACCCAAGGCTCCCCAAAACATCCATAACGTACATCTTGGATAGGGATTGAAGCAGCCTCCCCGTACCTGACCTGGTATTCCTGGGCGACGATGGCAAAGACTTAGCTAGAATGGAGGAACACTACGGATCTCTGAGGGACACCTATCACTGCTGAGTCCACCCGGTCCACTACCCGATAACTGTATGCCATGTACTGCCTGCTGGTTACAGTAAAGACCCGTTACAGAGACTTTCAGTGTCCGTGCTTCCTTATGATTGTATCCGTCTGCACACAAGGTAACCGCAGCTGCCGCACAACATCTTGAGCAGCTCCAGCCTCCGGGGATCACCGCTCAGCCTGTGGGGAGCGTTCCATCTTGCTGCTGTCCATCCCCCGGAGGTTCCGCAGCGTCGGTAACCCTTACCGAACTACTCATAGGTGGCGTCACGAATAAATTAACCCCTTTAATCTGTTCCTACAAGACGTCTTCGACTTTTGATCTGCACTCAACCGGGCCCCAATACCGGCAGGCGCGGCCCACCTGTGACAAGGAGGAAGGAGCTACAGCCTGTCTAAACCAGAGTCCACGGGCCGGCGGTGAGTCACTGATAATGGCATCATCTGCAGTAAACATCTCAGTCGCCATTTCAAAAATGTGTTGAAGGGTGCAAAGGTCCTTGATATGTGACAACTCAGTCAGCGTGATATGCCCCACCTCAGGATTGCGTTTGCTCAATTGATAACATCATCACACATTGTACCAGGGCTCGTTGCTGCTGTCACAGTCTCTGCAACATGTGCAGATTGGAATTCCATCGTGTCAGGAAATCGCATATCAGGCGGTTAACCGGCATTCCAAAAAGTGTTCTGTAGCGATGCAAGTCGTTGAGCTGCGGGGTGCAAACAGCGAAAGTGAACACACAGCGACCATGCCCTTTGCAGCAGTGCACCTAGGCTGGGACAGTGGTCTAGAAATTGCTGGACGACCAGATTCAGGACTTGAGCCATGCAAGGCACGTGTGTCACCTTGCCCCGGCATAGGGCCGAACCCAGGTTTGCAGCGTTGTCGCACACAGACTGTCATACATGATACAGTCTATATAGAGTCTAATGCATGGGTATAATGAGACACATGAGACATATGCTTCTTAAGCAGCTCTTGTATTGCTTCATACAAGTTAGTGCATCAACAGGATAAAGTAAATGCAAGTTGCAGAAGGCAAGGCAAAACAACCCAGGACATCAGAGTATTAAAGCATAGTACAAGTCTCAGGGAAAGCATTCAGAGTTCATTACTTCCCTGTCAGATATTGCTGGCACCCAGGATTCTGTGTTCATAAAGGATTCCAGGCAGAATGAATCCAGGCTTCAGAGAGCAAGTCACAGACAGATTGCAGGCCTGATTCTGGAGCACAGGTTAACCAGCTGAAGTAGTTTAAAAGGGCAATTGGCAAGAAACAGGGCAGGGACATCAAAGCTGAGGACTCCATATTGTTTGAGGGCAAGAGTCAATGCACAGGACAGGAAACAAGATGGCCGACGACAAGCTGAGAACTCCATATTGGTTGAGGGCAAAAGTCATTACACATGACAGGAAACAAGATGGCCGACAAAATACACTAAATGCAAACATAACAACAGATATAGCAAAAAAGACTGAAAACCTTACATTACTCCCCCCTTAGGGACAGCCTCTGGATGGCCCCAGTCCAGGCTTTCCCGGGTACCTCCGATGGAACTGGCGGAGTAACCGAGGAGCATGGAGATTGGAGGCCGGCTCCCACGAGTTGTCCTCAGAAGAATAGCCCTGCCACTTTACCAGGTATTGCACCCCGTTTCTACGCAACCTGGAGTCCAGGATCCTTTCCACGACAAACTCCTCCTGGCCATCGATGAGTACCGGAGCAGGAGGGGAAGAAGAACGACCAGGGAATGAATTGGGAGTCACAGCCTTTAGTAGAGAAACGTGGAACACGGGGTGAATCCTCATAGATCTTGGAAGTTGAAGGCGACAGGCAACGTTGCTGACGAGCTTATTAATCTTATAGGGCCCAACGTACTTATGACCCAATTTGGATGATGGTACTCTCAATTTAAGGTTCTTAGTTGACAGCCAGACCAAATCTCCTACCTTGAAGGTTGGTGCAGGTTTACGAAACCTATCTGCCGCTTTTTTATACCTGTCCTGAGCTGATTCCAGATTCCCTTTAAGCAGATCGAGGTTCCTTTGTAGAGAGGTGATTCTGTCGGCTACAGCTGGAAGAGGTGAATCTATGGGAAGTCGAGGAAGGATGTTAGGATGATAACCCAAATTGGCATAAAAGGGTGACTGCTTGGTGGAAGCGCTCTGTGAGTTGTTATAAGAGAATTCAGCCAGTGGAAGCAAATCCACCCAGTCATCTTGTAGGTGGCAGATAAAACAGCGGAGATACTGTTCTAGGGTCTGATTAGTCCGCTCGGTTTGTCCATTTGTCTGCGGATGAAAGGCAGAAGACAGGTTAACTTTGATGTCCAACGCAGCACAGAAGTGCTGCCAAAACTTTGAAGTGAATTGCACCCCTCGATCAGATACAACCTCATCCGGTACGCCATGCAGGCGAAACACATTTTGAATGATTAAGTCCGATGTGTGTTTCGCAGTGGGTAGACCAACACACGGAATGAAATGGGCTGCCTTTGTTAACCGATCCACCACCACCAGAACTGTGTTCTTTCCTTGAGAGGTTGGCAACTCCACAATGAAGTCCATAGATATGGATCCCCATGGACGGGATGGAACGGGTAGGGGTTGTAATAGACCCGTAGGCGAAGATCGTGGAGTCTTGCATCTGGCACAGACTTCGCAAGAAGTGACGTAACCTAGAACATCTCTTCTGTATGTGGGCCACCAAAAGAAGCGAGACAGGAATTCTTGAGTCTTCAGAACTCCTCTATGCCCCGCTATCTTAGAATCGTGGACGAGTTGCAGTACTCTCACCCTGACTGCTTCAGGAATATACAGGCGTTGCCCCTGAATCCACACACCGTTCTTATATACAAGACTTACTTCACAAGACGGTTGTGCCAGCCAGGGATCCGTATGGTATGCTTCCTTGATGTCGTTAAGCAAGTCTTGATTATGAAGCACTCCCAGGAACCTGGAATCAGAGATAACAGTCTTACGAGACGTGAGTGGAATGGTCTCAGTTGAGTAGAGTCTAGACAACGCATCGGCCTTTCCATTACGCGATCCTGGCCTATAGGAGATAACAAAACTGAATTGGTTTAAGAAAAGACTCCAACGAGCCTGGCGAGGAGTCAAGCACTTAGCCGATCTGATAAACTCAAGATTGCGGTGGTCAGTCAACACGATTATCTGCTGCGCAGCTCCCTGAAGGTGGTGTCTCCATTCCTTGAAGGCTGCGATGATGGCCAGTAATTCTCTATTACCCACGTCATAGTTCCGTTCTGCAGGAGACAACCGCCGGGAAAAGAAAGCACAGGGATGTAAGACTTCTTTCTCACCTGTCCTCTGGGAGAGGATAGCTCCGATGGCACTGTCTGAGGCATCCACCTCTATTATGAAGGCCAGTTCAGGGTTAGGATGCACCAGAATAGGTGCCGTGGTGAATTTCTCTTTCAAACGGGAAAATGCTTCTTGAGCCTGGGGGGTCCAGGTAAAAGCAGAGTTCTTGCGGGTAAGCCGTGTAATGGGAGACACAACCTCAGAAAAGTTCCTGATAAAACGCCTGTAGAAATTAGCAAACCCTATAAAGCGCTGGACCTCCTTCACATTCTTGGGGACCGGCCAGGCTTTAATGGCTTGGATCTTACCCTCATCCATACTAATTCCTCGTGATGACATTACATACCCCAGAAATTGGATCTCCGTTCGATGGAATTCGCACTTCTCCAGTTTGATATACAGATGGTGTTGTCGAAGGCGTTCTAAGACCATCTTCACATGTCTGTGATGCTCCTCTGTGGAATTAGAAAAAATCAAAATATCATCCAAATAAATGACAATGAATGTATCCAGGAGGTCCCTAAAAATGTCATTCACCAAATGTTGGAAAGTTGCTGGAGCATTACATAAACCGAACGGCATTACTAGATATTCAAAGTGTCCGTAGCGTGACCTGAAAGCTGTCTTCCATTCATCCCCAGGTCTAATGCGGACCAAGTTATAGGCCCCACGGAGATCCAACTTTGTAAAGAGTTTTGCATGCCGTACTCTCTCCAATAATTCAGGGATCAACGGTAGTGGGTAACGGTTTCTGATCGTGATTTTATTGAGCTCCCGATAGTCTATACAGGGCCTAAGAGATCCATCTTTCTTCTTCACAAAGAAGATTGGTGCACCAGCAGGAGATGAAGAGGGGCGTATGAAGCCCTTGGCTAGATGTTCGTCTATATAGTCTTTGAGAGCCTTTAGCTCAGGCCCTGCCAAAGAGTAAATCTTGCCAAAAGGTATTCCCGCACCTGGTAACAGGTCTATTGGACAGTCATATGGACGGTGAGGGGGTAGCAGGTCTGCGTTCCTTTTGTCACACACGTCAGCATACTCACGGTATATGGCTGGTAGCTCAGAGACTGATGTTGGTCCTTTAGGAATGGAGCAGACTGAAGCTTCTGGACTTATCTGTTTCTCTGGAAAGTGCAGTTCTTTAGTTTCCCAGTTAATCGTAGGATTCTGAGCCTGCAGCCACGGCAGTCCTAGAATAATAGGGAAATGAGGAGAAGAGATGAGCATAAATGACAGACTCTCTTGATGGTCATTACCCATGAGGACCTTTAAGGGCTCCGTCTCCTGATCCACTGGTCCAGAGTTTAACAGTGAGCCATCTACGGTCTCCATCTGTACAGGAGTAGCCTTCTTTACTGAACGTACTCCAAGTTTCTCAGCGAAGGAGATGTCCATAAAATTGCCGCTTGCCCCTGAATCAATCATAGCGGAGGTAGATACCCAGACAGAGTGAACCCTGAGCTTGAGGGGAATAAAGCAATGAGAATTGTTGTTCTTACAACTCAGCTGGGAAACCGCTGAAAAAACCTGAAAAACTGCTGCAGTAACATGTGCATCCGGCTCAGAGATAACAGAGTTCAAGTCTGAGTAATCAATGTCTGTATCCTCTACTCTCTCTGGGATCTGTGGTTCGGACCTGACAGAACCCCTCTCACAGCACTCGCAATGTATGATGGCTGCAGTTGTCTTACGAGAACGACTGGGGCAGTTTATAATGAAATGTCCTGACTTACCGCAATAGAAACACAGATTTTCCTTTACTCGATGTTCCTTACGTGCATCACTGACCCGTCTCTGTAAAGAGTCCACCTGCATAGGCTCAGGTTCGGGTTCTCGTATAATCCTGCTCAAGGACTCCTTAGCTGGAGAGGGAGGAAATAAATGATTAGTGCGCTTTATCTCCGACCATCTCTCCTGTCTGCGTTCAGTAAGCCGAGCATCGATCCGAATACAGTAGTTGATAAAATCTCCTAATGCTGTAGGTGGGTCGGCACGAGCGAGTTCGTCCTTAATCACAGAGGATAATCCTTTCCGGAAAACCGACTTCTTAGCAGAGCTATCCCAAGTGGTGTCGAGAGCCCATCTCCGGAAATCCAAAGCATACTCCGCTACCGAGCGCTTACCTTGGCTTAAAGTTAACATGGCTGATTCCGCTGTAGCACCGCGGTTTGGATCATCGAATACCTGCCCCATAGCTGAAATGAAAGCATCAAGATTATTTAGACAGTCATCGTCAGTCTCAATTAGGGGGTTTGCCCATGTGAGAGCTTTGTTGGAGAGCAGCATAATTATTGTCAATACTTTAGATCGCTCAGTAAGGAACTGTGGCGCATGAGCCGCAAAAAACAGTTTGCATTGATTAATGAATCCCCTGAATTTTTCCCGTTCACCGCCAAAACGGAATGGTGGTAGCTTGGGGATTCCAATAACCGGGGTTGAAGTTGGGATGTGGACGCGTCCCTCCAGAACCTCAATCCGGGTTCGTAAGTCCTGCGTGGTTTGTCCGAACACCTGCAGATTATGATCACCGCGATCCCGCAGGCTTGCAAAGCTGGTCTTCAATGCCTGTAGGTCAGCAAGGATTGAATCCGTCACGTCGCACAGATGTTTAACGGGGTCCTCCATATTCCCAGAAACTGCACGGCAGAGAGGCTGGAAAGGAAGAAAAGGAGCACAATAGTGTTTACCTGTGGTAACACTCCTGACTTAAAAGAAGGGAATGTGCTCACCTGGAAAGGTTGTGAGAAGCCACAACCACTATCATCACATATATCGATATCTCAGATCCACGGTCTGCAGCAGCTCTCCAATGGCAAAAGATCCAGACATCTCTATACAGGTGGCAGCAGATGCAGCACTGTCCTAGACCCAGCAGACTCTATTATGGCTCCAGAATCTGTCATACATGATACAGTCTATATAGAGTCTAATGCATGGGTATAATGAGACACATGAGACATATGCTTCTTAAGCAGCTCTTGTATTGCTTCATACAAGTTAGTGCATCAACAGGATAAAGTAAATGCAAGTTGCAGAAGGCAAGGCAAAACAACCCAGGACATCAGAGTATTAAAGCATAGTACAAGTCTCAGGGAAAGCATTCAGAGTTCATTACTTCCCTGTCAGATATTGCTGGCACCCAGGATTCTGTGTTCATAAAGGATTCCAGGCAGAATGAATCCAGGCTTCAGAGAGCAAGTCACAGACAGATTGCAGGCCTGATTCTGGAGCACAGGTTAACCAGCTGAAGTAGTTTAAAAGGGCAATTGGCAAGAAACAGGGCAGGGACATCAAAGCTGAGGACTCCATATTGTTTGAGGGCAAGAGTCAATGCACAGGACAGGAAACAAGATGGCCGACGACAAGCTGAGAACTCCATATTGGTTGAGGGCAAAAGTCATTACACATGACAGGAAACAAGATGGCCGACAAAATACACTAAATGCAAACATAACAACAGATATAGCAAAAAAGACTGAAAACCTTACACAGACTTCCCTGGCTGCAGGTTCAGTGGAGACAGCCATTGATGAAATTCAGTCTCCAAAGCTGACCACAACTCATCAGATGTGTGACTAAAATTTCCCAGTCATTTTAATGTTAAAACAGCCTGATGCTGTTGAGCCCCGCTGGCTGCATAGTAAGGTGTGCTGGATTCCTTCTGCACAGTTGGAATGTGTGTCACACTGCCACAGAGATTTTGGGTGCAGGTGGAGGCCCTAGAGGAGGTGGAAGAGGCACAAGCTGTGGAGGAAGTGCAACATACAGAGGATTTACTCACAAACCATGGGGATGCCAAGACTTGTACAGCAACTCTTTCTGCCATAGCCACCAGAGTCACCTAGTGCCAAGTCAGCAACATGCAATGCCCCTAGCCATGCTTACTCATCCAGGTACCTGTGGTGAAATACACCCTGCGCAGGCACAGCTCTCCTTGAGAAGTAGTGGCAACTGGGCATTCTGCATTGGGGGTCTGCGATGTATCCACCAGGCAGCATTTCTGCGGCCAACAGGTTGGACATGGTGCTCTTAGCTTTGGCATGGGTAGGAGGAAATGGTCTTTTACTTGACCTCATCTGCTGGATAGAGGGCTGCCTGCTGTGTTAAGACAGGGTGGAGTAGGGTGTACCAGACAAAGTGCTGGACTCTGTGGGATGTGCAGGTGGAGAGTTTATGTTGCCTTAATGAAGGGGTGGTGCTCCCGATGTCTGACAGCACTCAGTACCAGCAGTACCAGCAGGTGTATCCACTTGAAAAACAGCTTACAGCCTTTCAATCACACTAGTTGTTGCAGGTAAAGAGGAGCACGTTGTGCGGCCAAAGGTTTGTGTTACACCATTCCCCCCAGTCAAAGAGGACCAATCATCCACAGATGCCCTTGATGGGGTAGTCAGCGGTTGGCCAGGCAAGCTAAGCCACATTTTAGCATGGTGAGCTTCCCACTGTATCTTATGCTGCATGCCCATGTGAAGGTTATTAATGCATGAGGTACTTCAATTATTGACTTTTTTTTGCCTCTACTCAGATTTTGCTTACATATTTTGCAGATAACATGAGGGTAATCCTTCTCAATCTGGAAAAAGGCAGAGACTAGGCAATGCTTACTGCCCATGTGAACTGCAAAGCTGCCATGGCTTCTGTATAGAGGCAGAGTTGTGGCTGAGAACCCAGTTGTTGATATGCTTGCAGCACTCCGTCTCTGTTCAGGACAACACAACTTAACCTCGCCAGCTTCATCATCGTCCTCTTCCACCTGCTCTGCTCATCAACTGCCAGCCTGTGGGTTGACAGTCAGAGGGATCTAGAAACTCATCATCACCCTCCATGTTGTCACACTCCTTGCCCTCATACCCACCCTCTTACTGCTCTGGCATCAAAGTCACGTAGGCATCTGCCTCAGGTTTCTGAGTGTCATCAGTCTCATTTTCTCCACCATCAGTGGTTAAAGTTTGGAAATGAGGGTCTATATTATGCTCGGATTCTACTTTGTCCTGCCCTGGATCTGACTCACAATGATTTTGTGCATTGGTGCAGATCACTTCCTCCTTTTGACTCAGTAAAGCTTTGTAGCAGACCTGTGATTCCCAGGCTATAGTATGCATGAACAGCTCTGCAGACTTGGCTCTCTGTGTTGACCAACAGTCAGTAGGGTGATTGCAGACTTCTGACATGTGAGGAAACATGTGATTGGGCTGACATCTGTGAGGACTGAAAGGTTTTCAGCATAGATTTCCAAGGCACCAGTGTACCAGAGGATTTACCAAGAAATAGACAAACACTGTGGTTGCTGCCTGAATGTGGTACTAAATGTTTTTTTGCAGATTTCACTAACACCATGGTACCACAGGCAGGGGCTGGCTGGCACATTTTGGCCTGGGGGGCAATGACAGAGCGGTGGCCCTCAAATTGCAGCGGCTCATGTTTAGCCTGATTATCTCTGGCACTGCATTAAAGTAGCACAGGTAACATCTGCAGCTATAGGATTAATCTGCAAGTAAATACCATTTTAAACTTGGTTTAATACTGGAAAAGCATTGGCTACAGGGAGAAAATAAAATTTTATTCCACCTGTTGACACTCACTTCCTGTTATAGGTTCAAAGCAAGGAACCGTTACAGTCACACCGCTCACTTCAAAGTGAGACACTGTAATAATGTCCACACACTTTGTGCTGTCATCCAAAGAGTTCAACCTCAGGCTGGGCTTCATAGAATGACTAACATGGCAGCACCACATGGCAACCCTCAACAAGAGGGGCTAATGGGAGCCGGTAAGTGGAGGCTTTGGCCATCGAGCTAAATGTCCCTGCCAGTGACTGACAAGAACGTTTAACTACTTAACAGTAGCAATTAAGGTGGGCTGTGATCACTGAGCCATGTCACAGCCGACATCTGCCCAGAAGGGATCGGGCTCAGCTCCTGAACCATCAGAACCACCATCAGTACACGACTAAGTCACCAGGGCCACAATTTTTATATGAATTTGAGCTCCAGCATCATCATCAAATTGTAATGTCAGGTCAGCCCCTTATACAGTTGTATTGCATGAAGCTCCAACTGCCAGTATGTGCTTAACAATAGTAAGAAGTACTGGGAGTTGTTGTTGTCGCGCCCCGCACCGAGTGCGTCACAGGAGGGTATTGCAGCCATAAATGCAGCAGCAATATTCTCTGACCCAGCAGTCATGTGGTTAACTCAGAGATCCATACCCTGCATGCATCACTTAGCATAGAGGGCCAATCAAGGTCCTGGTGGGAGGAGTGCAAGGGTAGTGTGTAGTGGAAGTTTAAGTTTAGCCTAGAACAGTTGGAGTTCGAGGGCTGAAGGAGTAACAGCAACCTAGAAGACCCTCTGCAGAATCCCAGCTCTGCAACCTAGGAGAGGGGGCTCGCACAGTCCCGTGCGGCCCCCTGGCCATCTTCTACCGGCCATCTCCCTACCAATTACGGGCATCATTATGCGGGCTCAAGATCATCCCGTGCCCCTTTACAGCCGGTTTGCTGGTACCGAAGCTAGCAGCAGTTCAGCTCTGCTATGCGAACCAGTAGAGTGGAGGAATCGCTTTACAGGAGCACCCCACCATCGCCAAATCCAGTCGTCTAACCAGCGGTGTACCCACCAAGGGACCCAAGGCTCCCCAAATCATCCGGAACGTATACCCCGGATAGGGCATTCAAGCAGCCTCCCTGTACCCGACCTGGTATTTCTGGGCGACAACGGCAACTTACTTAGCTAGAATGGAGGAACACCGCGGATCTCTGAGGGACACCTATCACTGCTGAGTCCACCCGGTCCACTACCCGTTAACTGTATGCCATGTACTGCTTGCTGGTTACAGTAAATTACCCGTTACAGAGACTTACAGTGTCCGTGCTTCCTTATGACTACGTCCGTCCGCACACAAGGTAACCGCAGCTGCCGCACAACATCTTAAGCAGCTCATGGCTCCGGGGATCACCGCTTAGCCTGTGGGGAGCGTTCCATCTTGCTGCATTCCATCCCCTGGAGGCCCCGCAGCATCGGTAAGACTTACCGAACTACTCATAGGTGGCGTCACGAAACAATTAACCCCTTAATCTGTTCCACTAACGGCGTCTTCAAACTTTTGATCTGCACCACCGGGCCCACTACCGGCAGGCGCGGCACCCCGTGACAAGGCGGAAGAAGACGACGCCTGTTTAAATCGGAGTCCCGGCCGCGTGAGTCATTGTCATCAGTCATCAGACTGTGGATCACACAGGAACCACAGCACTGATGAGACGCAGGCAGGATCACAAAGGAACATTTACATCCAGGTACCTTATATGTGAGATCTTCTCCGATTAGATTCATGATCTTTATCTTCCTTCATCTTGTCCAGACGCCGTGATGACTTTTCACATCCACAGCTCGTCTCTGCAGATTTCCATCTTCTCCAGTCTTCTGCAGCACATCCCGGCATGATGCCCTTAAAAATAGTAGAATGATTATAGTGCTCCTGAATAATTGCTCCTCTTCATTGTTCCCTACACAAAATATGATTTACACACTGTCCCTATTATGGGACATGCTCTCCACACTGCCATACTGAGCCCCGTCTTCATACTGACCACTCACACTGCTCTCCCCTATACTTCCCAGTCTCTATATAATGCCCTCTCATTACACTCTCCCTCCCCAGTATATTGTCCTTTCCTTGCTGTGCCATCAAACTGACCTCCTCCCCCATGCAGCCCCCTCTCTCTTCTACCCCCATACTGTCTCTTCACATATTTGCCTGGTCACTCTTCTTATTGTCTCTGCATATGCTGTCAGTGCCCCATGCCACCCCCAAGATATGACCCTTGCATTTACTCATTTTATAAAAAATACATACAAATATATATACACAGATATGCACGCACACATTACACAGAACTGTACACATACAGTACGAAGACATGGAGACAAACACACATACACATACAAGCATAAACATACACATACAGGCATGCACATACACACGCATACCCAAGAAAAAACAAAGAAAAAGACAGTATTTAAAGAGATGCGCACACCAGAAAATAGAGTAGGTATTTTAAAAAATATATATATGTACAGAACAGACCAAAAGTTTGAACACACCTTCTAATTCAAAGAGTTTTCTGTATTTTCATGACTATGAAAATTGTAGATTCGCACTGAAGGCATCAAAACTATGAATCAACACATGTGGAATTATATACTTAACAAAAAAGTATGAAACAACTGAAAATATGTCTTATATTCTAGGTTCTTCAAAGTAGCCACATTTTGCTTTGATTACTGCTTTGCACACTCTTGGCATTCTCTGGATGAGCTTCAAGAAGTAGTCACCAGAAATGGTCTTCACTTCACAGGTGTGCACTGTCAGGGTTAATCAGTGGGATTTCTTGACTTATAAATGGGGTTGGGACCATCAGTTGTGTTGTGCAGAAGTCTGGTGGATACACAGATGATAATCCTACTGAATATACAGTTAGAATTTGTATTAAGGCAAGAAAAAAGCAGCTAAATAAAGAAAAATGAGTGTCCATCATTACTTTAAGAAATGAAGGTCAGTCAGTCTGAAAAATTGGGAAAACTTTGAAAGTGTCCCCAAGTGCAGTTGCAAAAACCATCAAGCGCTACAAAGAAACTGGCTCACATGAGGACTGTCCCAGGAAAGGAAGACCAAGAGTCACCTCTGCTGCGGAGGATAAGTTCATCCGAGTCACCAGCCTCAGAAATCGCAGGTTAACAGCAGCTCAGATTAGAGACCAGGTCAATGCCACACAGAGTTCTAGCAGCAGACAAATCTCTACAACAACTGTTAAGAGGAGACT
The DNA here is from genome assembly GCA_033576535.1 of Allobates femoralis. NCBI lineage: Eukaryota > Metazoa > Chordata > Amphibia > Anura > Aromobatidae > Allobates > Allobates femoralis. Next base: position 247,859,271 of record JARQOC010000002.1, on the reverse strand, counting down.
TTGTGCAGCAGGCCTTCATGGTAAAATAGCTGCTAGGAAACTACTGCTAATGACAGGCAACAAGCAGAAGAGACTTGTTCAGGCTAAAGAACACAAGGAATGGACATTAGACCAGTGGAAATCTGTGCTTTGGTCTGATGAGTCCAAAATTGAGATCTTTAGTTCCAACTACCATGTCTTTGTGCGACACAGAAAAGGTGAACGGATGGACTCTACATGCCTGGTTCCCACCGTGAAGCATGGAGGAGGAGGCGTGATGGTGATCGGGTGCTACGCCAGATGACCTGGCCTCCACAGTCACCAGACCTGAACCCAATCGAAATGGTTTGGGGTGAGCTGGACTGCAGAGTGAAGGCAAAAGGGCCAACAAATGCTAAGTATCTCTGGGAACTCCTTCAAGACTGTTGGAAGACCATTTCCGGTGACTACCTCTTGAAGCTCATCAAGAGAATGCCAAGAGTGTGCAGAGCAGTAATCAAAGCAAAAGGTGGCTACTTTGAAGAACCTAGAATATAAGACATATTTTCAGTTGTTTCACACTTTTTTGTTAAGTATATAATTCCACATGTGTTAATTCATAGTTTTGATGCCATCAGTGCGAATCTACAATTTTCATAGTCATAGACATGAAAATATAGAAAACTCTTTGAATGAGAAGGTGTGTCCAAACTTTTGGTCTGTACTGTATATCAAACTTTATTATATACTAATGGGACTTAAAACATAAACACATAATATGATCACACTGGCTATATAGGTAATTGCAGATACAGAGCCTTGTTAGCATAAATATACAGTATTAATCACAGGACAATACAATGAACCACCAACGCTGATAAGTGCCAGAGCAGATAGGCTAGTTTTAGACTTGTAGACCCCTCTGCAGTGTCCTGCGGAGGATCCGCAAGCTGAGTGCAGGCACCGCAAGTCCCTATATTTAACATGTCGCGTTCCTGGTGCGGACAAGACTGTGTGATTCGTGCACAAGCATCCACATGTGCACAAATCACATATTGCAGTGAATGCGTGCGCACGGCCATCTGCACCCGAGCGCAGGCACTTGCGCCCCCATGTTAAATATAGGGACGTGCGGTGCCTGCGCTCAGCTTGCGCTTCCCCCCCGCAATACACTGTGGAGGGGTCTGCAAGTCTGAAACCAGCCATAGTGCTCATAGAATTCTATGGTAGGTCAAGACCTGTAAATACTGGACTATATTCCAGAACTCAGATCAGCTATGGGCATCTTCCCCTGCTGATTTATTGTTTTTTGGTCATTTTTATTGTCCTGTATTTATAAGTCTTGACCTACCATAGAATTCTATGAGCACTTTCTGCTCTGGCACTTATCAGTGTTGCTGGTTCATTGTATTGTCCTGTGATTAATACTGTATATTTATGCTAACAAGGCTCTGTATCTGCAATTACCTATATAGACAATGTGATCCTATTATGTTTTTATATGTCCCTTTAGTATATAATAAAGTTTATCTTTTTAGATACCTACTCTATTTTCTGATGTCTTTTCTTTTTTTCTAGGTTATTGGCCATGTTCACACACATGCGTTTTTTTGACCATCTCTGCGTTTTTGGGCTGTTAAAAAAAACGCAGGTGCGTTAACGCAGGGTACATTTGAGTGTAGCTGCGTTTTTCAGCTCCATTTGCGTTTTTTACCCCTAGTCCAAAAAACGCTGCATGCAGCGTTTTTGGGTGCTGTAAAAAAACGCATGTGCGTTTTTCCAAAAACGCATGCGTTTTTTTAACATGGGGCCCTATGGGAAACGCATGCAAAAACGCATGGTACATTAGTACCTTTTAGTGCCATTCAAAAACGCATGCGTTTCCCATAGGGGCCCATGTTAAAAAAACGCATGCGTTTTTGGAAAAACGCACATGCGTTTTTTTAACATGGGGGCCCTATGGGAAACACATGCGTTTTTAAAAGGCACATTTATGCACCCTGCGTTAACGCTTGCGTTTTTGCCTGCGTTTTTGGTGAAAAAATGACTAAGTCCAAAAACGTGGCAAATCCTTTCAGACACACAAGGGACATTTTTTAGCCCTCTTAAAAAAACGCAAGTGCTTTTAAGAGTGCTAAAAAAAACGCAAATTGTGTGTGAACATAGCCATTCTTGGCATTTTCTATTAGATGCTGCACTCACTGTATTTGACTGTAACAGTGCACCCTCTTTATATATTCATACACACACAGCCATACACGTGTGCATATACATGCAGCCATCAACAGACATAGACATATGCAGCATTTCACACATGCCCAGCCATTCACATGCAGCTATGAACACACAGCCATGCAGATGCACACACGCAGCCATGCCACACACACACATGAACCCACACGCAGCCACGCCACACACACACATGTAGCCACACAAACCATACACACACATAGCAATACACACGTAGCCACACACACCCACATATGTAGCTACATACACATACACACATGCATCCACACACACCCACATATGTAGCCACACACACCATACACATACACACATGTATCCACACACACTCACATATGTAGCCACACACACCCACATATGTAGCCACATAGGCCATGTTCACACACATGCGTTTTTTTGACCATCTCTGCGTTTTTTGGGCTGTTAAAAAAAACGCAGGTGCGTTAACGCAGGGTACATTTGAGTGTACATGCGTTTTTCAGCTCCATTTGCGTTTTTTACCCCCAGTCCAAAAAACGCTGCATGCAGCGTTTTTTGGGTGCTGGAAAAAAACGCAGGTGTGGTTTCCCAAAAATGCATGCGTTTTTTTAACATGGGCCCCTATGGGAAACGCATGCGTTAACGCAGGGTGCATATAGGCACCTGCGTTAACGCATGCGTTTCCCATAGGGCCCCATGTTAAAAAAACGCATGCGTTTTCTAAAAAACGCATGCGTTTCCTAAAAAACGCATGCGTTTCTATAACATGGGGCCCTATGGGAAACGCATGCGTTTTGAAATGGCACATTTATGCACCCTGCGTTAACGCTTGCGTTTTTGCCTGCGTTTTTGAGGAAAAAATGACAAAGTCCAAAAAGGCTGTATTTCCTTACAGACACACAAGAGATATTTTTTAGCACTCCTAAAAAAAAGCATGTGGTTTTAGGAGTGCTAAAAAAAACGCAAATTGTGTGTGAACAATGCCATAAACATACACAAATGTAGCCACACACCATACACATACACACATGTATCCACACACACTCACATATGTAGACACACACTCACATATGTAGACACACACATGTATCCACACACACTCACATATGTAGACACACACATACATGTATCCACACACACTCACATATGTAGCCACACACACCCACATATGTAGACACATACACACACATGTATCCACACACACTCACATATGTAGCCACACACACCCACATATGTAGACACATACACACACATGTATCCACACACACTCACATATGTAGCCACACACACCCACATATGTAGACACATACACACACATGTATCCACACACACTCACATATGTAGCCACACACACCCACATATGTAGACACATACACACACATGTATCCACACACTCACATATGTAGCCACACACACCCACATATGTAGACACATACACACACATGTATCCACACACACATAAAAATCAGGGCTAGAGAAGCACAACACACATCGCTCACCTTTCCCCTGGGCTTGTCTGCCATTCAGCTCCTCTGTAGCAGGGCCGTCTGCTGGCAGTGAGGGGCCGGCCCAGCACACACAGAGTTATTAGTCGGCCTCATAAGTAAAAGGTCTGAAAGCCATTAACAAATGCTGGGGGAGCATACAGGCAGGAACCGGCCAGCTTGTAATGGTGCCCGCCACCTCTCCCTACAAGCGCTTTGCCGCACTCCGCTCTGGAGGGCCACAGGACCTGGTGCTGCCTCAGCCTTAAAGGTGCATCACCCTGCTCCAGCCGCAGGGTGAATTAGCTCCGTCACCCTTTATGCAAATTCACTTGTGTCCATATCCTGCACTAAGAATAGCTGCGACTACCAGTGAATTAACTTTGCGGGGGTGGGGCAGCCCTAAACTGTTGCTAAGTGACCAGCCCAGGGGGCACTTGCCCCCTGCCACCTGGACCAGTCCGACCCTGACCACAGGGGATTTGCCAAGAATAGGTACTAGGGGAAAACTGGGGTTGCTACTTGGATGTGGCTATAAAAAGTTTTCAGCACAGGATTGGTGCAGCTGTTCACACAGGTATCACTGTGCCACAGGGGATTTGCCAAGTTTCTAAATCCACCATCTATTACTCTATCTAGAATGAAATAGAATCACTAGCTAGCTATCTCAATAGTGCACACAGGATTAGCAGCACTGCAGCAGAAAGACTGTCACTGAGCTCCAACATTAGAAAATGGCAATCAGGGGAAATGGCCGGTTCTTATATGGCAAGGACACGTGACATACCCAGACAATGACACAAGCTCTAGTGTGCAAAAACAGCAATTTGCTTTATGGGTGCTAGTTGGCTACCAGACTGGACCACCCAAGGTAAGTGTACAAAAGAAAAAAAATGGAGACCTGAGCTTATCTGACCTGAGACCTGTCATCCCCCCTCACCTTTTGCCCGCTATCCTAGACACTGACGCTCTGAAAACATAGAACAGAAGCATTAGTGCAATAGCAGCAATGCTTTTTGTCATTCGAACAATTACTGAACAAATTCCAAATTACTGACAACTCAGCCAAACCTTTTAGTTCGAGGGTTCGAGGGTTCGCGGTGCCAAACAAACATTGTCAAATTCGGTCCAGATTTGAAATTGGCAATCATGTTCAAGCAAAGTTCCTTCATCTCTAATTCTTAGTGACTTTGCTGGCATTAGAATTCCATTCATGTTTTATGACAAATATTTACTCAAAAACACATAAAAAATGGGATAAAAATGCAACAAGAGCACAAGAGCCTAATACTCTATCAACATTTTTCCCAGCAGTGACCTGGGAGTCACAGATATATTCAGTCATTTTCCCCATTCTGTCCCAATTCCATTTGAGCCCTGTTTTCATCTATTTCAGTGATTTTCCTTACCCCCACTCTCACCTCCTGGTAGAGTGTTTCAGTAAAAAACTCAACTTTCCCATTTACTTCCATTATTCTCTTTACTAAAATTGAACCCATCTGAGTGTCCGACTTGCTCAATTTGAGTATCATTTACCTTTTAAATAGCAACAAATCCTCTAGCTATACTTTAACAAAAATAAACTGCAGGAAAGTTGTTTTAAGTTTTTGAGATTAAGATTTGTGTCCAATACTAGGCAGGGCTCCTGACGAAGCCACAAGGGTGGTGATACACGTGGGGCCGGTCCCTGTTCCCACATACCAGGAGGTCTACTTTCTCCTGTCCTAAGGGCACTTGGATACTGTATACTGGCTATGGGTATTCAGGATATAGGATACACCAGAGTTTGATGGCCCTATTGGGCTAAGTTACACTTTTCTCTTGATAAATAGCATACTAGTTACTTTTGCTTATCTGTCTATCTGTTGGCACACACACAACTTGCCAGGCTAAATAGCTAACATTGCAATAGTGAGCATTGATTTTTTCCTTGCAAACCAAAATTACCAATTATCAACATTATTGATGTGATACTACCATAGATTTGCTGCATATGTAATTATAAATTGGTGTTGCATACTCGGGTGTTCTCATTGACATAATCTAACTCTAGCCGAGCTTCTGTCTGGTTTCCCTTGTACTAGATGTTTATTGTATATTAGGATGTTATCTTAGTTATGTATATAATGTCCAGTATGCTAGCTCTTTATCCTTTGAATATACAGTAGCTCATTTTTGCATTCTCATTGTGCCCTTCTGTGTTTCGTTGTTCTACACGGATGTGGGAGCAAGTCCTTTAGACCCAACTTGTTTTTAACCTTGACTCTGCTGTTTTGTCTTCACATAATAAAATTACTTTTTGCACTGCATAATTGGTTGTGTGCTCTTAATACAGAAGTTTATTTGGAGGTTGAAGGTGCACTGCCTGGTTGGGGTAATGTGGGTGCAGCAGCACAGAAGCTGGGAAACTGACGAAAGGGGAGAAAAAGAGCCTCTGTATATATGCGTGAACAACGGTAATGGTAGTGAATATCATACATTAATTACAAAAAGTGAAAAAACAGGGAGCCATGACAAAACTAAAAACAATTAAAAACAAGTGCTGTATATGTGGCGCCCCGCTGGTCAGGCGTCACCTCGGGGTATTGCACCCATAAAAGCGGTCTAATTTTCCCCAACTGTAAGTGGATGCATGGTTGGTAGGAGGGACCCAATTCCAGCACTCCTACACTCAATCCAGGGAAGGAGCTCCCTTGGGGGGAGGGTTAGGAGAGTCGGGAGGTCAGAACAGGCGAATTGCAGACTAGACCTGAGGGAAGATGAAAGGAGGTCCTGAGGGGACCTTGAGAGAGGGTGCCTGACGCGTGAGTCTGGGCCCAAGAGAGAAAGGGGGAACCCCAGTGCGGAGAGACCATACTCCAGGGAGCTTCCCCAGTCCACCACGGAAAACCAGATTCGAGGAAACGGCCGGAGTCCACCTCCGTAGCTGTAAACTAGTTGCTGCGTCCTGTGTATCAGCCACAGCACCCTGCCACTCACGGAGCGGTCCACCCGGTTGCACACGAGGCTGGGGTCCAAGTAGCAGAGAGGGAGAGGAACTCCATTACTACCTCAGCGGGACTGGGAAGAGACTTACCCGGGCAGGGCTAAAAAGGGCACGGGTTCGTTAACTAAGGCATACCACGGGTACCTCCAAACCCCCTTGCATCCATTTACCAACACCCGAAAGGTCACCTGTGAATTCCATCTTTACTGCATTGTGAACTGTGTATTCATCAGATGCACGTTTTCAATAAAGTACCCGGAGAGAGTGAAACTGCCTTCGTGTATTTGTCCTTCCAACACTGAACTTTTATTACAGTACTCAACGCTGCCCCGGAGGCCCAGCTTCACCTATAGGAAGCTATACCACCCTTGCCACAATACCATCGCCTTCCAGAGGACTGTGGCGGCGCCAGTGATCCCTCACCAGGTACTACAGGTGGCGTCACAAATTATCCTAGTAGAAACTGTACTTTTTAAGAAGTCACTGACCCCAGGGCCACGGACTCGGGTGCAGCCACCCGTGATAGCGTCCCCCCTGACACTGTGCCCGAGCTCTGAATACCCTGGCCTGGGCGGGTCATAAGACTTTATTCTGGCGCTCACAAACAGGATCCCATGCCCGGTGTTACTGGGTACTGTGCGCCTTTAAACTGTTTAACTTTGGACTCTTATCATCAATATATGGCGCCAAAAATGGGTTCCCGCCATGTCTACCGGGAATCCCGAGAAGAAGACATGTGCAGGCCCGGGGGTGTGCCTCAGCCCCTAGAGGAAGGAGGGCCTAGACGGAGGTGCGAAAAGGTTTGGCCGCCCCGATGGCCATCCATCAACCAAGGGGGCGGCCCAACGGAAGCGGCCTCGTGGTTGCTGCCCATGCAAAGACAAGCCGGAAAAGAAGGACAGAGTGGAGAAGGAACCTTCGTACCCGGCAGCATGGCGGCACCCCGATGGCATGACATAGAGCGTGAGCTCGAAGTGGGCCAGGACCGCACGCAAAGACCCAGGAGCGGCCTCCCTCTTGACACTGGAGGGAGATGCCGACTACTGGAGAGACACTTTTGGGAGGCTCCGCCAGGATATGAAGGAAGCCTTGGAGTGGGTGTGCTAACGGTGGAGCGCAGAACAGGCCTGCAAGTTGATGAACATGCGGGACAACCGAGAGGCACAGGAGGTGACTGTAGCCGCACAAGCGGTCATTGAATACTGCGCCTTGTTACCACCTGTTCCGCCACCCGTCCAAACCCGGGACGCAGGGACTCAAATGGAAGCCCCTGTTGATCCACCGTCCCAGCCCAGCAACTATCTTCAGATCAAAGTAGCGCAACCATCCCCAGAGGAGCTGAATGTCATAGTGCAAGGTGAGGAGGTGGGAGATGAGTCAGACTCTGAGGACCCAGATGACGGTGAAAGAGCCTCCGGAGGGAGCACCCAGAGGCCGCATGGTGGACTATATGGCAACAGCAGCGGCAGAGACCAGAGCCATGCCGCGGGTTTCGACCAACAATTCACCATCGCCAGCGTACTCGACTCTGCTAAGTTCGCGGGACCAGCAGGCTCGTCAGCGCTGGCGAGAGGAGTGGTGGCGAAGAGAACAGGCCACCCGTCGGCTCCGCGATAAAGCCCGTACACAACCCCCGCGACCACTGGAACTGCGTAGACAAGGAACAGTGGTGTCCACATATTATGAGAAAGGATGGGGATTTTTCCGTGAACCTGGACTAAATGAGGACATCTTCGTAACAAGGAGAGATGTGGAATCGCACTTGTGGCGCGGTCAACCGGACAGTGATCTGTACCTAGGTGAGCAAGTGACTTTTGAAAGACATGCAGGACCGATGGGTTGGTTCGCCATCTGTGTGTCCCATCTTGATTGATTCTAACTAAACTTTGAATGAAAGACGTTGAATGTATATAGCCCCCTCCTTTTATCTTGCAAATTAAGAATTCTGCCCCTGTTGATAGTGTGTTGTTGTGATGATGTATGGCGGTCCAGCGGTGATAACTCACACTTCGACTGTGCTGGACAATGTGCTGCCGCCGGATCGGTCCCTGTTGGGCCGACGAGGACTCCAAAGTTAAATTATGTGCAGAATGTTGACCGAAGTGTAAGGTCTTGGCCAATGGGAGACCCGAGGTCTATAATAACCACTGCTGTGTGTGTGTTTGTAACGTTTAAAGATAATGTGCCTCCTGGGAGCAGGAAGCGAAATAAGCATGCGTGATTGTAAATAGTTACCTGTTGATGATTGTAATGAAAATGTTTTTTTTCACTCCCCGGTTTCTAGGTACCTATACTCGCGGACGAGTATGTTTCACCAAGGGGGTATGTGGCGCTCCGTTCGTCAGGCAGACAGTTTTTTAGGGGTTGGGAGCAGCGACCCCGACACAGGACCAGAAGGGGCGGAAGGGGCAGTCAGAGGCATAACATTAACAAGAGCCCAAAGGGGACCCCTAACACGACTACCACCAGGAAGGAGAGGAGGGGCACGACCACGGACTCCGAGATCCAAAGTCACAAATGCCCCCTACCCCCGACTGGGGAGGAGGCGGCCTCATTAACCAGCCCTATTGTCGCACCTTATTACTGTGGCGCCCCGCAACGAGTGCGTCACAGGAAGGTATTGCATCCCTAACAGAAGATGTAATATCTTCCGTCTCGGTGATGACATGGTTAAACACAGAGCTCCATACACCACACAACACACTAGAGACAGAGGGCCAATCAGTTCCTAGTGGGAGGAGTGAAAGGAGTAGTGTGTGTGGGAAGTTGGTAACTTAGGAGAAGAAGTTGGAGTAACGGAGGAGAAGGAGCATCGGGGCTCTGCACAGTGCTGAGGAGCCCTGAAAACCACTTACCGGCTGGCACCATTAAGCGGTGACCCAGACCGGAACACGGGGGGCTACCGAACGGGCTCAAACATACCCATGCCCAAAACCACCGGATCACCGGTTCCAAGGCGAGCAGACGTCCATCGCTGCTCCGCAAACCGGAGTGAAGGAACCGCTCTTAGGAGCCCCTCACTACAGCCGCAACCAAGTTGTCTTGCCAGCAGGGGCCCGCCACTTGGAAACAGGACCTTACAGCTTAATTCACTTAAGAACCAGATCAGAAGTCTCCCTAGGACCCTGAACTGGTATACTAAGGCGACACCGACCACCAATATAGACAGGTTAGATAAAGGAGGAACACCGCGGAGCTCTAAACTAACACCAGTCATCGCTGGGACCACCCGGTCCATTACCTAAGACTGTATAACCTGTATCACACTAACGGTTACAGTAAAGACCCGTTACAGAGGAAGCTGGTGTCTGTGCTTTTCTTCAGTTCTGCTATTAACTCTGAATTCACAGTAACAACTGAGCTGTTGTATTCCAGCTAGTGCAGCTCCTGGCCCCGAGGACCCCTGCTCATCCTGTGGGGAGCATCCCATCAACCTGCCGCACATCCCCCGGAGGCCCACGCAGCACCGGAATTATTCCCATCCGTTCATCCCCTTTTGATCTGACCACCGGGCCCCACAACCTCAGGTGCGGAACCGTGACAAGTGCTACATCGCCTGAGACGGGAGCATCCCGGCAACGGTGAGTCAGAATTTGGCGATCACGAACATGATACGAGCAGACCCGTTTCCCAACGGGTATTGTGTGAGTACAGAACTTTATTCGGCTAAAAAGAACTTTTTCCCGCCTTTTTCTACTGGGCCAAAATGGTGACCAAAATGGCGGCTCCCGCCATGTGAAACACAATGTGCTGGCCCAGGGGCGTACCTCTGCCCCTCTTCGTGGGAGGACCATGGCAGAGGCGCCAAAACTCTTGTCCGCCCCGATTGCTGGAAACAACCCAGGGGGCGGGCCAAAGACTTCAGCCCACCCATGGACTACAAAAAAAAACGACAAAGAAACAGGTGTGGCATGGCTTTTCCAGCGGCTCTGCTTCAGGAACAGTTACCAGTTCTAACGGATGCGGTTCCTGGAAGAAGCGAGATGGCAAACCTGAGGCTCCGTGAGCTAATGAGAGAGGTCGAGGAGGAAGCTCGTGCCGCCATCGGCAACCCTGACCCGGGTCCCGCCCTCACCATCGACGGGAACCCCGAGTTTTGGGAGACCGCGCTCCAAGATCTACGGGTGCGGTTGATGGAGGCCACAGAGTGGACCATCAGGAGTTGGAGTGCGAGCCTGGCCAGCCGACTACACTGGGCTGTCCAACAACCTTACAACGACTTACAACCTGTCCCGTTCCAGAACTGGAGACTACAACCTGTCCCGTTCCAGAACCGGAGACTACAACCTGTCCCATTCCAGAATCGGAGACCGGCCCTGAACCTACTGAGGCCTACCCGGTTACCGGAGCTGACGCCCCACCGCTAACGGGTGCAGAAGCGGCAGAGGAAGAGGAGGCGGGCAGCCCAGAAGCCCCGCAGGATGAGACGGAGGAGGACCCCGCAGTTCCAGACCCCAACCAACAGGAGGACCCCGATCAAGAGTCCCCGCCAACCAAGGAGCCTGATGTGGTCATCGAGGCCGTAGAGGAGGAAGACGATGAGATCCCCAGTGAGCCTGAGGACTCCAGCCACGCCGGTTCCGAGGAGGAGGACAAAGCAGAAGCTCCTGCCGAGCAGCTGCTAGCGGCTCAGGTCCAGTGGTCTGGTGCCGCTGCGGCGTCTGCTCCCGATCACTGCGTTCGGGTGCTGGTACAGAGCTACGATCAGCTCCTAACCCGTCACCACACCGCTAGTCACTGGGACTACGTCCGCGCTGCCCGTCCGTCTGACGATGCCATACGTCGCCGCCGCCAAGCTGAATGGTGGGCCCAGTAACAAGCCAACCTGCGGGCCCGTGCTGAGGCTCACCGCCAACCCCTGTTACCAGATGAGTTTCGGAAGACAGGTATTGTCACATCTTTTAATCTGGACAACGGGTGAGGTTTTGTCCGGGAGGAGGGGATGTACGAGGAGATATTCGTAGGCCGCCGGGACGTGGAGTCTCACCTCCCTAAAGGACATCCCGATCGCGATTTATACCGAGGGGAAGCCATCACCTACGAGCGACATGCCGGCTATCAGGGGTGTTACGCTCTTCGGGTTCGCAGATGTGTGTTACACCCGTAAGAAAGATTAATCCCGTTTAAATAACTTTGTTTTGAACTTTAAAAATGACTTTGTCATGAACACTTTTCCCATTATTTGAGTGCCAGTGGAGCGGCCTGGCGGTAAAGACCTGGAAATTACAAATGAACAGTAATAAGTATCTGCCTGTATTTCTTGGCATTAAGGACATGGACACCAAGAAATGTTCAACATTGAGGACATTAGATACAGTGGTTGGATAAGGAAACTTAGTGTAGCAGATGAAAGACACATCATGCTTACTTTCTTTGATAATCATAAAATGTCCATAAGTGTCATCAGTTCAAATCTGGCAGTATCCAATGAGACCCAGATACACCCATCTAATGCTCCTTGAAGTCTGGCCAGAATTAGTCTCCATGGAAGAAAAAGACAAACCTTCGACGTGAAAGCAAAACATGTGACTCAACTGTGCACAAACACATAACACCTTCAATGAAGGAAAATGTCTGCAGGCTGTCTATGATGATGTGTCAAAATCTGGAATACTTGACTGTAACAGAAGGAAGATTGTTCAGTAAAAGGCTGGAGAGCGGAACAATAATGAGTACCTGCAGGCATCATTGAAGCATGCATCCTACAAAAAAACTAGTAATAAGCCTCTCTCATATCAACAAGCTTTATTGATCAAACATATGTAACAAGTCAGGACGTTGCAGTAAAATGGTGACATAAAAAGTAGTAGATGATACAGTAGTGTGTAAAAGTTTGAACACACCTGTTCAAAATTGATGTTTTTGTGAACAGTTAAGCAAATTGAAGATGAAATACTCTCTGAGGGTACCTTTACACGCCGCCACGGCAGGCTGGATACATCCCGCTACTTTGCGTGCACGAGCACGCTCAAACGGCTACAAACGGTCAACGCACCCTCTTTACACACCGCCACAAGGTTCGCTACGCCACGCTACATCTATAGCTAGCTACATCGCCGGGTGTCTCAAGTAGCCAGCTGTTGCTCATTTACACACCGCTATAACCAGCTACTATGGGCGGACCTGGTGCAGCAGGGACAGCACATAGGCGTGCTCCAATTGTGGATTACAAGACTTCCGTACGCTGATAGGACGAAGCAATAACATCCTGATTGGGCAGGCATCGCAGGAGGCTGAGTAATACAGCACGCTCGAGCGATTGTGTAGTGTGACTCGTCAGCTCCTTAAATATGCCTCCCTATGCAGCGACTACCAATCGTCATGCAGCAGCTTCCACCAATGATCGCACATGGGGCGCGGTAACATGGAGCCGAGGTCACGCCTTAGCTACATTGCAGCTACAGCCCGGGTGTCCAGAGTTCCCTTCCGTTGCTTCTTTACACGCCGATACAGCTCGCTACCATCGGCGATATAGCCATCTGTTTTCGAGCAGAGCCCATAAACAGATGTATCTGTCGCCGGCTGTAGCGTCGCGTCTTCAGACGCCGCTACGACGGGCTACATTGACGCTACAAGCTACATTTGTAGCCTGTAGCGCGATGTATCCAGCCTGCCGTGGCGGCGTGTAAAGGTACTCTGAGAGATATAACGTCAAAGATGACAAATTTCCCTTGTATTGTAGGCAAGAAAACAATATATATATATATATATATATATATATATATATATATATATATATATTTGCTGCTCAAAAAAATAAAGGGAACACTTCAAAATTACATTGTGTTGTTAGATGTTCCCTTAATTTTTTTGAGCAGTATATATATATATATATATATATATATATACTGTATTAATCTTTAACACTTCAAAAATTGCGAAATGGACAGATGCAAAAGTTTGGGCACTCTGTGTGGCTAGTACCTATGAGCACTCCCTTTTTAAAGTGTCACAGTTTGTAGATGCTTTTTGTAGCCAGTCTTTCAATGCTTGTTTGGGGGATGTTCATCCATTCTTCCTTGCATAAGTCTTCCAGTTATGCGAGATTCTGGAATGGCTTCAGCCCTGACACACATTTTGGCAATTTTCGGTACCTTTTATCTTCCAGATAATGGCAATAGGCATGTGCATCAGGGCTAGTACCATTCTGCTGATCACTATTTTGATTCACCATAAAATGGCTGCTGTATTCCCTGTCTCTGCTTTTATAGCGACTCAAAGTCCCTACTGATTGGCTGCGCTAAACCATGTGATGCATGATGTAAATATTTGCATCATTCATGCACCACACACTTCTACTAAATATGTAAACATTTTTATTATTTATATTCCCTCTCCTGCTGTTTAATAATCCAGACATCCACCGAGTAGAAAAGGGGGCTTGTATACTGCGCTACCGTACAGGCCAGTCAATAAATTCACTGGCAGGATTTAAACCTTTTTGTTTGATTTATTCTCAACGCGATTCAGGGTCTTCACGCCCCTTCATCTGGCGCATCACAGAGATGTACATGAATGAATGGGCATGAAGACCCTGAAACGCATTGAGAATAAATCACACAAAAAGGTTTAAATCCTGCCAGTGAATTTATTGACTAGTTTCTACGGTAGCATGGTATATAAGACTCCATCTCTACTTGGTGGATTTCTGGATGTCCCACCTTTAGACTGGTTACATGTAATTAATCAATAAATCTTTTCAATATTTCTATATTTGTGTGGCTGATTTCCGGTTTGTTTGTAAGATGTGTGATGTAATTTGGTATTGCCTTGTATCAGTCCTTTCATATGATGTTTCATGTTATTAAATCAATTGACTGTAATGTTTTAACACACTCTATAAAGGTGTGTACTTCCTAGGGTCCTTACAGTGAATTTCTTTTTTTTATCATTTAAGCATGGTGGAGGTTCTTTTCACGTTCAGGGCTCCATTTCAGCTAATGGAGTTTGAAATGTGGTTAAGATTAATGGTCACTCAATGGTGAGAAATACAGGCAGATACTTTTCCATCATGTGGTACCACTATGAAGCATCTGATTGGCTAAAATGTAATTCTGCAGCAAAATAACAACCTTCAACATACAGTCAATTTCATTAAGAACCATCTTAAAGAGAACCAATCAGCACAATCTTATAATGTAAAGACATGACTATAATGGTGCTGTAGTTCTGATTATATTGATAACTTAGGTGAAGAAATTTGCTTAATTACACATTTAACAATTTTCAAAAAAATTTTTGTTCCCAGTTGTTAAGTGTGTTTTCCTGATTATTTGTACCTTAAATGAATAGAAAAAGTTATTATTCCCTGGAAACTTTGCTTTTGTGGTCAGCTCAATGATATTTTGAAATTGATCTATTTTTAAGGATATTCGCAATATTTCAAGATACCTAAGAAGCTTCTGGAATTGTGAGAACTATCAAGAAGTTTCTAGAACTGTCCAGAATTATCTAGAACTTTCTGGGACTGTACAGCATTGTAGGTAGCTGTATATACAGTTATATAGGGCCACTATAGCCCTTCCTGAGAGACAAGGAGACAGGATCTAATTGATTGGGATTGCATAGTAAGTGGGCAATGGCCATCACAGACAAAGGGGGAATTGACCTAGACAGACAGGTGTGAATTCAATATCTATTCAGATTCTGATAACGACAGTATTCACACTTCACCCCACACTCATTACAGGAGGAGCTTAGGAATGTAAATATATATATTGTGTGTTACTCTGGTACCGGGTGATCAATCTTGCTCTGCTGAATCCTCAGTACACTCTTGTACTGCATGGAATAAAGACCATTTTTATCACGTTTGGAGAGACATCCTTTTTCCTTACAGTACACAGCAACTTAGTCAATTTAGATGGCATCAAGAGGTTGCATACATCCAGCAGACGCATTTTGCTACGTAAGTGGCCAGTTTATAAATACAAGAGCGAAAAAGTAATCTGTGGAAGCATCTGCTAAGATGTGTGAGGCCTACAAAGCATACTTCGGCATGCCTGTTGGTGACCAAGACAAACCATGGGCTCCTCATTTCACATGTGAGCACTGCGAGAAAACTCTTGAAGGTAAGTGGATAAATACTACTTTCTTAAATAGCAGATTAACTGTGTTAATATTGTAAAATATCACTAGTCATTAGTGTGAAATAGGCCTAAATCAAATTCTCAGTCCAAATTTTATTTTGTTGGCTTATAGGTTGGTACACGAGAGAGAAGAAAGCCATGCATTTTGCTATCCCAAGAATTTGGCGTGAACCAACTGATCACTCAACAAATTGCTACTTCTGCGTGGTGGACCCTTCCAAATGTTGCACTGGCAAAAATGCACCGCCTGTAACGTATCCTGACATTCCTTCATCTATTGCCCCAGTACCACACTGCCCTGAAATTCCTGTACCAACACCTCCAGACAGAGCTACACCACGTTCAAAAGAAAGCAGCAGGTCAGACATCGAGGAAGACGTTGAAGATCACGATTTCTCTTCATATGCAGATGAGGAGCGGAAGCCATACTACCCTAACCAAAAAGACCTCAACGATCTGATCAGAGACCTTGGTCTCACCAAGTCCAACGCTGAGCTTCTGACATCAAGGCTCAAGCAATGGAACTTATTAGATGAAAGCGTCCAAGTCACAGATCAGAGGAAGCGTCACCAAGTTTTTTTCCATCTTCTTTAGTCATCAAGATGGACTGTGCTTCTGCAACAATGTGGCCTGTCTATTCGAGGCAATAGGTATCACCTGTAACCCGAATGAGTGGAGCCTCTTCATAGACAGCTCATGCAAGAGCCTCAAAGCCGTGCTGCTTCACAATGGGAACAAGTATCCGTCTCTTCCTGTAGCTCACTCGGTGCACCTGAAAGAGGAATACACCAGTGTCAAGATGTTGCTAGGTGCCTTGAAGTATGATGAGTACAGCTGGGAAGTTATCGGAGATTTCAAAATTGTGTCATTCCTGATGGGCCTCCAAGGTGGTTTTACTAAGTATCCTTGCTTTATTTGCCTTTGGGACAGTCGGCACTACCACAGGCAGGACTAGCCTCAGCGGACAGAGTTGACTGTGGGGAAGAACAGTGTAAAGTGGGAGCCACTGGTGGAACCACGCAAGGTGCTGATGCCACCACTACACATCAAGTTGTGGCTCATAAAACAATTTCTCAGGGCTCTAGATAAGGAGTCGAGAGCTTTCAATTACCTCCAAAATCTTTTTCCTAAGCTGTCTGAAGCAAAGATCGAAGCTGGTGTCTTCGTCGGACCACAAATCAAGAAGATCATAGAGTACAGTGAATTTCCAAGAAGCTGAATAGGAAGGTGAGAGCAGCTTGGAACAGTTTTGTCGCAGTGGTTCGTGGCTTCCTAGGCAATCATAAAGATGAAAACTACGTACAACTGGTTCAGACTCTGATAAAGAACTATGCTGCAATGGGCTGCAGGATGTCACTCAAAATCCATATCCTTGATGCTCATCTTGATAAGTTCAAAGAGAACATGGGAGCTCATTCAGAGGAGCAAGGCGAGCGCTTTCACCAGGCCATTATGAACTTTGAACGCTTTTACCAAGGACAATATAACGAAAACATGATGGGCGGCTATATTTGGGGATTGATTCGTGAAACTGATTTGCAGTAAAGTCATAAATCTCGGAGAACCGCAAATTTCTGAACAGTTTTTAGTAATCTGTGTAAATTTGCAATAAAGTGCTCTTAGTCTGACTGTATGAGAAGATGCAAAATCATCTGTTTATATAGCAAAAATGCATCATTTTCATTGCCGTGGTCACAAAAGCAAAGTTTATGATGAATGTAAGCAATTTTTAATTTGTTTTAGACATAAGCAATTGGAATATAACATTTATAAGCTGGGAACAAAATTTGTGTTACACAGTGTTCATCTTTAATCACCACTTGAACTTTTCTGCTAAGTAGATTTTAATGCACAGGAGCTGGACTGTACACTGGATCTTTTTCTTCAACAATCCCTATGCCTGTCTCTGGTCTGTGAATGACCTGCCTCCTTTGCTTGAAATATCAGCAGTGACATGTCATTCACAGACTAGAGGTTTTCCTTAAGGCTGTGCTCACATCTGTGTATCTTTAGTCGCCGTGGATCTCGGTGAGAATATTAGCAGAGTGTCATGCGTTTTGACACCCATATGACATGCGGATGTCATGCGTATGACATGAGTATGACTTCCCAGAGTGCGGTTTCCCCGCACCTAGCATCTGTATGTCATGCGTGTGACATGCTTTTTCAACATGGGTTTGCCTGCATGAAAGTTAGAATAGATAGACAGATAGATAGATGGAAAATCAAAAAGATAAATAGAATGATGGATACGATAGAGAAATGCTAGAATAGCTAGATCAAGCTCACCAGTGCCCAATTGCTTGCACCCGGGGCCAACCATTAAGCTTTATGCATATTCATTGTACTCACCAGCAACAGCTAATCAAGGACACTCAGTCTCTGTGAGAGTGTCTGTAATTGGCTGCTGGTATCAGACTGCATTTCCACAATCTGGACGGTGATTGTGCTTGGTTGCCATACACTTTAGTGTATAAAACCATCCTGTTATCATAGTGTGTTAAATAAATAATTAAAAAAACCTGTGTAGTGCTTCCCAGTATTTTTCAGTCTAGCACACATAAAGTGAACAATTGCGAGCTGCCGCCTACAGCTGAGTAATTTTACCTTGGCTGCCAAAAAAATGCTTAAGGCTCCACCCTATTTTTCATTGCCAGCCAAGGTAAAACTAGGCATCTAAGGGCTGGTATTCTAAGCGGAATTAAGGCCCATTATTTTGGGGCCCGCCATTGCTAATGAATAGCAGCTTGCAACCACTCCTGCAAATGGCGCATTCATTGTAGTGCCATTTCTTGGCGCTTTATCCTGCTCTTCCATTGGCCCTGTTGGCAGTGGCACACTGGGTTAAAAGGGGTTAATGCCAGCTTTGTATTGCCATTAAACCTGAGATTCTTAATGTTTGGCCAATATTAGTCCTGGCCATTAAGAATCTCAAATAAATAGTAAAGAAGACACAACACGCATAGAAAAAACATTTTATTAGAAATAAACACACTAAGACAATTCTGGACTCCATCTTTATTGACACCTCGACACTCATACCCCTCCTTCATCCACTTCTCTCTGCTGGACACACAGCTCTCCTTCATCAGACATGTTTCTGTTGTTTACTCATTTTATATTTGTTAATTGATTTAAAAATATCACTTTCAAGTTTTAAAACATTCTTACTTTGCAACATTTTTTCCACACCTTTTTAAAACTTTGAACAGAGCTGTTTTTCAAACACATATCTCTCAGTCAGGTCATTAATGAAAACTTTTACTGTTTTACTAATACTTGTATACATTCCTCCAAAGTGAGAGCCATGGGTAAATGGGTGTTTGAGTTCTGTCTGTACTCCATAATATGCATGAAGAATACATCTACTGTCTCTCTTGGACTCTACTGACTCTTACACTAGTATCCCAAAATGATTGTTTCACCTTCAGAAGAGCAGCATCAACATTGTCATTGTGAGTATATGCTTGTCATACAACTTAGATCTGTTGTCTTATCTGGGTGCTAGAAACCCTGCAAAAATGAATGAGATCTAAAAGCAGAATTAATATTTTACAAAATCATCTCAACGACAATTTTTGGCATCCGCTGAGAGTCATTAATTGGATTAGTGGGAGCTCGTGAGGGGGAGGTGGTATTTCTATACATAAGTAAAGTGTGAGATAAGAAGATGGAATGAAAAAGGTGGAAAAAGAGGAAAAAAGAAAAAAACATTCTAAATTGCTTAACTCTCAGCTCTATGCTTGGCCAATAGCTCACTGAATTGGATGGAACAGCTAAACTTCACCCAGTATATATAAGCATGTCCTCTAAAACTGTGCAGATGACTCTTCATAGGAAAACATCAAGTTTTCCAAGTGCATTTCATTAACTTTTTTTTTTTTATAAACAATTTTTATTGAATTTTCAAATAAACACAACAAATCACTTGTATTCCATAAACATTTGATTACATATTTTTTTAACCCACCTTAGCCCCCCCTCCCCCTTGAACCCCAATCCCTTAAGGTACCTTTACACACCGCTACAGCATGGTGGAAACAACCGGGTGTTTCACGTGCACGAGCACGCACCAACGGTTGAAAACGGTACCCGATACCGCCTTTACACACCGCTACAAGGTGCTCTACAGAAGGTTGAAACTATATCTGGCTGCACCGCCGGGTGCCTAAAGTTACCTTCTGCAGAGCACCTTACCTCATTTACACGCCGCTACAGAGGGTAATATGGGAGGACTTGGTGCAGCAGGGACAACACACAGGCGTGCCACAGTTGTGGATTATGAGACGCTCGTACGATGATTGGACAATGCAATAGCATCATGATTGGCCAGCCAGCGCAGGAAGGATGGCTAATACATGACGCTATAGCAAATGTGTAGTGTGACTGGTCAGCTCCTTAAATATGCCGCCCTATGCAGCGACTACCAATCATAACGCAGGAGCTTCCTCCAATGATCGCTGAAGGGGGGCGGTTTCACGGAGGCTGTGTCATGCCCCAGGGAGTTAACTAGGTGATGAAAAAACCTTACCCTACCTTATTTAGACGCCACTACCATCGGGTTGAAATCAACCTGTTTTAGAGCACTGCTCTGAAACAGGTGCCGCAAGTGACGGGTGGCAACAACCTACTTTACACGCCGCTACCTCTGGTTGATTTGACAGTGCAAGATTATTATTATTATTAGGTATTTATATAGCGATAATAGGATACATGGCGCTGTACAAGTTAGAGGGTAGACAAAGACAAGTGGTCAAAAAACTACGACAAATCGACAAAACAGTTGTACGGGTACAATAGAGCCAGGGATCCTGTCCGCGAGGGCTCACAGTCTAGATACATTTGTCTCATCAACCCGGTTGTTTCCACCCTGCTGTAGCGACGTGTAAAGGGACCTTTAGGGTCTCATGCTTTACACATTCTCCAAACAATTGTTAAAATTTCTTATATCTACCAAAGGTTCAGTTGAATACGCAGTGCATCAATCAACTTTTTTAAGTAATTGGGAAACCTTTGGAGGCTCAATGAATTACAAACACTGGGACAGAAGCTATTGCAGCATACAATAAATATCTGAGTAATCATTTCTAGTTCCTACAAATGTGTAATAGGAACAAAGCCAACTCATCTGGTAGGTGCCACCCTGTTATTGAGGAGGAAATCTCCCTGATTGTGGATCAAAAGTTTTTTCTGGGAGCTAATCCAGATAATGTGTAAGATAGTGCCCTCCTCCAATCTGTATCGCCAATAGAGAGAGATTTATGAGTTTATGAATATGCTCCTGAGATTATACCAACACGAGAAGAATGTGTGATTTGCTTCCTGACAGTTACTGTTAATGGACGCCTTATGGTAATAGATGCATTTTTTAATTCGTTGAGGACAGATGGGACAAAGTGAGGTCTCTTTCCCAAACGGGTCAAAATTGTAAATGTTGAGTCTTTGCATTAACCTGAAAATAAAAATGCAAAAAACATACAAAATGCTTATAATTTTACTTCAGTATCCAGAGAAACATCTGACTAAACGATTTACCAACAGTGAAGCAGCAAACTCTGTGAAAACCAAAATTTGTGTCAAGTCTCAAAACCTTTGATGATGATTGTACATGTAACTCAAATTTACCTTTATTGATTTCGCAAACTCTCAGTCTCCTGTTAAATTTTCAAGTATTAGATATAAATAAGTCCTAAAATCAGGACAATTTTTATCTGAGACATTTACAGTCAGCACTGTGACTCAGTCATTGTAGACTACAGCGTTGAGGTCCTGGCTTTAAATCCCACCAAGGACAAGAGCTGCAAGGAGTTTGTATGATGACCAAGTATTTGTGTGGCTTTCCTCCAAGTTCTCTGGTTTTCTCCTAAACTCCAAAAACACACTGATAAGGAATTAAAAATATGAGTCCCAATGGAAACAGAGATGATGATGTCTGTAAATTGTTGTGGAAATTTACAACACTATATAAGCAAGTAAAATAAGTACATTTGCAGATCGCATGTGATACCTGGAAAGTAGAACTAGTGTCTGCACATTCCATGTTATATTTGGAAGAATATTCCCTCTTCTTCAGGCAGAAATTTTTTTTTCTAAAAAAAAATTGTTTTTAGCATGTGCTCATATGTGGGGTAGTGGATTTTCTTGATTTATTTCCGCCAGGTATTAGGACTTGACAAATCTGGGATTCTTACTACAGACCCAGATAATAATATATATATCATGTCTTTGGCCGGGTTCACACCACAGCTAGATCCGTGACAGCCCCGGACCGGATGTGGAGACAGAACCGGATGCCAATTATGCCCTCCGATCCGGTGTCCAGCTAGATGCCTTAATTGAAGCCGCAGCTGCTGATAATTAAGGACCACAGCTCACAGGGAGCGAGCCGCGGCTCCTGAGCTGTCAGCCTTGGACAGCTCTGTGGTGCTGAAGTTCTGTGGAGCTTTAGCACCCGGCGTCTGGCTCCCGGAAGGTGCTCCGGTGCGATCCGGCACCATAGACCCCCATGTTAGGTGGCGCTGGATCACACCGCACCGGGAGGATCCGGGAGCATCTGGGAGGATCAGCTTTTTACCCCCCCAGACACAAAAATGCTGCATGCAGCATTTTTGTGTCCGGGAGAAAAATCAGAATTGCCCCGGGATCCTCCCGGACAGACGGAAACCGGGTGGCACATAGCTGCCATCCAGCTCCATCCGGCCCCATAGCATACTGTGGGGCTAAAATTCGGTCCGGGGCTGTCCAGTTTACAACGGACAACCACGGATCTGATTAAATCGTGATGTGAAACCAGCCTTACAGGTTATAAAAGACAATATGCTGAGCTCTTTCAAGACCCATCACGATTTAGTCATGACTCATGATCAAAGGTATCTCTCATTCTTTTGTAAACAAGAATCATGTAGGTGTCCATGCCGTGTCTCTGAATATATGTACAGATATGAGCAATGTTATATTATAGTTGTGATTAATGTAAACTATATTAGACAATCAATTTTAATATGATAATTTATGTTAAATGCTGAAAAATATGATAGTTTCTCCAACCTACTGCCAAAAATCATCATATATTTAAAAATCAGCTGAAAGTGGTACATACATCACAAACAGTATTTTCTTTCTTCAAAAATACTTTCAAAATTATACATATTCACAGTACATGCAAGATTCCCTATCTAAGATACTCTGAGTTAGTGGTGCAGTGAGAATAATACATGTAGGCCATCATGTTTGATATGTTAATATTTTTGCATTAACCCACAGGGTGATGACTGAAAATAATATAAATTACATTAACACTTAAACAAGACTTATATGTTATAAGTAGTTAAGTAGTGATGAATTTGTGGATGTTCAAGTTCACCAGGTTCAGTCAGACTTTAAAAAAGATTTTTGGTTCAGGATCAGGACTTGACCCAACCTTGACCCCAGACCATGAACCCCAAATAAGTCAAAAGGGAACTCAACTTCTGTGCTGCAAAATGGCTGTAAAAGGGTCATAGCAAAAGGAAGCAAAATGGGGGTAATTGCCTTGCAAACATGTGGCTATGGAATAAATAAAAAACAAAATAATGTTGAGGGCGCCCTCTGAGTTTTGATAACCGGCACAGGTAAGACAGACAGAAGCGGGCTATTCAAATAAACTTTTTTTCCACTGTGTCAGTGTCTTTTATAACCCTATACCTACCTTGTTAGTAATGGAGGTGCATGATAGACACCTTTCCATTACTAACACCAAGTCTTGATCCCAGCTGTCAATTCCCAGCTGACATCAACCCCATTAACCATTACCACAATTTTATCCGCACTAGGGACATCAGGAAGAGCCAGGTAAAGTGCCAGAATTGGTGCATCTACTGCAATGCATCACTTCTATGGCTGCTGTATTTAGGCTGGGAAGGGTCAAGTAAAAATGGCCCTTACTTCCCTGATAATACTAGCCCCCAGCAGTCTGCTTTACCTTGGTATACAGTCACCTTCTGCATGCAACAATGCTTGTTAAGTGGCTGTGCTGCAGCCTTTCAGCAAGCTTGATTGACATAAGAACATAGACACCCAGTGAGTTTGGATTCGCTCAGCTCCAGTTAAAAGTGAATTAATCATAAATTGTGTGTTAAATGTCTCTCTCGACAGCTCTAACCAGGCCCATTACTGGTGTGTTTTTCCATTGAAGTTATTGATTTCACTGTGCTCCTAATTTGTGATTGAATAATTTATGTAGTAAGAGAAAAGCACATAGTTGGGAATAACAACAGATTATTTTTTCTACATAGTGTAGTAAGAACTAGATTTTATTTATATTTTAGTAAGATGTACTGAGGCTTTTCATTGCCTACATAAAGCACAAGTATGCCATTGGTTTCTAGAAAAGAAAATGAGCCAACAAATTATACAATAGGTTGCAATCATTTCTAAACTTAATGTCATGCTTTAAAGGTCAGTAAGAATTTATACAATGTACTGAATAAAAGCACAATGAAAAACAGGGAAAAAAAAATGTGTTTTTCAGATCACCTACACTTTAATGGCAATCCAGGAATGGTGTGGTGCATGGACCTGATCCACAGTCTGGTTATCAGGACAAGCAGCTCTCTGGCACCCCCTTACCTTTAGGACTATCAGAGAATTGACTGAGGATAAGGAAATGAACGTGGCTGGTTTGCATTTATGCAGAATATTGAGCTTGCTCTGACTGAATGTATATATATACAGTATATCACCGGTTCCAGCTAGGAATATATATCTTGGTCCTGTCAATACCAAGTCCACAATAACACATAAGTATACAAAATATGCTGCCACTACCAATCATTTATCATGCCAATTGAACACCAGTTACTGGTAATGTGAGGCTACACGGCATTGTGGTTTTACGTCATAGACCAAGAAGAATGACGCTATTACATTTTATACATTTAATCTGAAAGAATAGACAGCGCTTACAAAAATATACAAAATGTTACAAAAGGGGTAGAATCCGACCAGCATAGAAAATTACCTGAAAATAAATGGGAAAAATGTAAGAGACATACTAACACTTTTGTCACGTAGTGACCTCTGCATGTTTTAGTGAGGGAGAAACTCCTAGGAAACACAATTCAGCCTCAAAGATAATAGTTCCAGCTGTGTTCTCCATGGTCTGAATGGTCACAAAATGAGGTTTTTATTTTTTATGATTGCACCATAAAATTACAGACTTCCCATCTAGTGGCTGTCCCATATACCCTGTACCCTAGGAGGTGCCTGTATCTGTAGAGATTTAGAGTTCCAGTTTCCCTCATATCTTTAGCTGTGGAGTTTGCAGACAAAGGATTTTAGTGTCATGTTCCCCCTCATGAATTTATCTTTTGACAGGAAACATGACATGACTGTAAGTATCTAACAGTTAAAAATCCATTTGCTATGATTCTGGCCATCACCTAGTGAAGCAAAACAGTATTTTACATTCGCCATGTCATATGGATTCTGAAAATATAACTTTCTGAACTCTAATATTAATGTGGTGTATGAAATTTGCCTTAAAGTTTTTCTATCTGGGAGAACAAAGATATTAGAAATTTGCTACCTTCTTGCTTCCTGCCACAGAGTTCTTATCTCTTAAAAGTGATAAAACTGCATTCTTTAGCTTTCAATGTGGCCATATAAGAGCATAAAATGTAAGCCCCTGTTTCATTTTTATTTAATAATACACATGAAAATAAGTAATTACATAATATATTTTTTCAGACAACTTTGCTTTTTTCTCTTCGTAGACTGAGAGAATGGATGAGCTACATGCAGGGCTCCTCCCCACTGTAACCTCCATTCTGGATAGAATCTTATAAAAACAACTGTCATCACTTATCTTGGTACTATAAAAATCTGTTTTCACTGAAGACAGATTTTTGATCATTGAGAATTTTGAGAATGAAAGATCAGTCTAGGAGGAGAAAGAGGCAAATTTGTCTGATAAGATATGTTATAAAGTTGCTTGTTTTAATGTGCACTATTGATTTAGGAAATGAAAAGTTAAACAATGGTCATGCTTAAACTTTCTTGCCAAGTGGAAGGGGAGTTAGAGAGAGAGGCTGTGTGTTAGGATTGTTACACAGAAAACACAAGTGGTTTATGGTCTCAGGGCTGTCAGCTATCAGAGTCCATGGAAAACATATTTCAATTAGATGTTCCTGACACTAAGAAAATGGAAGTGAGGTCCAGCATGTAAGGAATAAGGACAAAAGTATTTATTAATTAAAATCCATATTTATTGATAAAAGACATTAAAATCCAACGCATATCTGAAAAGCTGCAAGGTTGTACTTTGGCCCAAGAAATCATATAGTTGCATATGACGGTCGAGCATTGAATCCTTCCAGTACACTTAGATTATTTTAGAGCATCAATCGGCCAATAAAAAGAATTCCTTAGATTTGAATCTTGATGTGCTGATTCACTAAAGAAGTAAACAAATGTGTGGATTTTATTATGATAATATAGAAATGATCCATCATTATGGCTTGCAGTGATTATTTTTTTTAATAGGTGTTAACCAGCAAAAAGAAACCCCTAAGATTTGGTTTTGACATTACCACAGAATAAGTCATTAATTCAAAGAAATTACCGTAGACTCTCACTTTAACTCTTGAATGACAGAGTGCACATATAAGAATACTATAAAAGAAAAAAAATTAGGATAGGGTATATTTTGTTTTTCCTGTAACCTGTTTGGAGTATTGAAGGATGGCTTTATTGAATAGAAGTACCGTATACTAATTTCCTTTTTGATGAACACTACTATAATTCATCTTATTAACCTGTTGCAACACGAGTTGTACATTTGTTGTGGAAGTGGCTACACAGCTACTCCAGCTCCATATACCACTGCTGCCAGCTGTGTTACACAGGGTAAATCAGTGTGCTGCTACATTTGCTTGTCTGCTATTGTAATTACTGTAGCTTGCACCTTTACATTTATTTTATTTTGCTAGAAGTTGCTTAGTTTGCTTAGTTACTTTCTTCTCCCTTGTTGATATGACTGTAGGAGATGGCCAGGTGCTGATATATCCTAAAATAATCAAACCGTTAATTAATACATGGATTTCAGATTAATATATAAGACAGCTTAACTTGAATCACTGATGCTAGTTGAGCCATCATAGAACTGCTCTTGACAATTATGTACAGTTGTGGCCAAAAGTATTGTTATTATTATCTTCATTTAATTTGTCTTCAATGAAAAAACACAAAAAGAATTGCCCTAAAGCCAAATTGGATCTAATTCCACACCAAACATAAAAAAGGGGGTGGACAAAAGTATTGGACTGTTAGAAAAATCATGTGATGCTTCTCTAATTTGTGTAATTAACAGCACCTGTAACTTACCTGTGGCACCTAACAGGTGTTGGCAATAACTAAATCACACTTGCAGCCAGTTGACATGGATTAAAGTTGACTCAACCTCTGTTCTGTGTCCTTGTGTGTACCACATTGAGCATGAAGAAAAGAGAGAAGACCAAAGAACTGTCTTAGGACTTGGGAAACCAAATTGTGAGGAAGCATGAGCAGTCTCAAGGCTACAAGTCCATCTCCAAAGACCTGAATGTGCCTGTATCTACCGTGCGCAGTGTCATCAAAAAGTTTAAAGCCCATGGCACTGTAGCTAACCTCCCTAGATGTGGACGGAAAAGAAAAATTGACGAGAGATTTCAACGCAAGATTGTGCGGATGGTGGATAATGAACCTCGACTAACATCCAAACAAGTTCAAGCTGCCCTGCAGTCCGAGGGTACAACAGTATAAACCCGTACTATCCGTCGGAGTCTGAATGAAAAGGGACTGTATGGTAGGAGACCCAGGAAGACCCCACTTCTTACCCTGAAACATAAAAAAGTCAGGCTGGAGTTTGCCAAAACTTACTTGAGAAAGCCTAAAACGTTTTGGAAGAATGTTCTCTGGTCAGATGAGACAAAAGTAGAGCTTTTTGGGCAAAGGCATCAACATAGAGTTTACAGGAGAAAAAAAGAGGCATTCAAAGAAAAGAACACGGTCCCTACAGTCAAACATGGCGGAGGTTCCCTGATGTTTTGGGGTTGCTTTGCTGCCTCTGGCACTGGACTGCTTGACCGTGTGCATGGCATTATGAAGTCTGAAGACTACCAACAAATTTTGCAGCATAATGTAGGGCCCAGTGTGAGAAAGTTGGGTCTCCCTCAGAGGTCATGGGTCTTCCAGCAGGACAAAACACACTTCAAAAAGCCTAGAATATGGTTTGAGAGAAAGCACTGGAGACTTCTAAGGTGGCCAGCAATGAGTCCAGACCTGAATCCCATAGAACACCTGTGGAGAGATCTAAAAATGGCAGTTTGGAGAAGGCACCCTTCAAATATCAGGGACCTGGAGCAGTTTGCCAAAGAAGAATGCTCTAAAATTCCAGCAGAGCATTGTAAGAAACTCATTAATAGTTACCGGAAGCGGTTGATCGCAGTTATTTTGGCTAAAGGTTGTGCAACCAAGTATTAGGCTGAGGGTGCCAATACTTTTGTCTGGCCCATTTTTGGAGTTTTGTGTGAAATGATCAATGTTTTGCTTTTTGCTTCATTCTCTTTTGTGTTTTTTTCATTTAAGACAAATTAAATGAAGATAATAATACCAAAGAATTTGTGATTGCAATCATTTTCAGGAAGAAAT
Organism: Allobates femoralis; assembly: GCA_033576535.1. Lineage (NCBI taxonomy): Eukaryota > Metazoa > Chordata > Amphibia > Anura > Aromobatidae > Allobates > Allobates femoralis. The sequence goes on along the minus strand of JARQOC010000002.1, from coordinate 247,830,862 downwards.
TGAGTATTATCTGACAGAATTGCAGGGGTGTCAATACTTTTGGCCACAACTGCATATGCATGTCATTGCCTTTATAATGTTGGGAATATGTAAAATGTGCCACTATGTTCAGTGGCTCCACCGTGGCTAAAGCCCAGATTCCCCCAAAATGGGATTCTGTCATATGCATGGGTAGGATCATTGAATACATTGAAGCATACATATGTAATGTATTATGCAACTATAGGAATCGTGCAACAAGATATAGTCAACTAAATCTTGTTGCCCACCTCTAATGGTACATTTACACGCGGCCACAGGAAGGTAGGAAGAGGCAGGCATCGGACACAATTGTGCCTGTTGCCTTGAAAATACCACGATGTGGCGGCGTGTAATTCAGGACTTTCCTTCCTGTGTCTTCCCTGAAGGAAGGAAAGTCCTGAATTACACGCAGCCACATCGTGGTCTTTTCAAGGCAACAGGCACGATTGTGTCCAATGCCTGCCTGTTCCTACCTTCCTGTGGCCGCGTGTAAATGTACCATAATAGGCACAAATAGCTAAATATTATGCACAAGAGAGCACACTGTGACTGTCTTCATCATTTTCAAGGGCCCGTTGGCACTCACACCCAAATCTGAATTTGTGGTTGTTCGGATGTAAGCCCTGACACAGCCACTGAATGGGTGAAATGCTATGTGATCTCAGCCTTACATATGTATGTTGTTACCTTGTAGGTGCAGCTGTTTACCTTTTCTCTGTATTCTTGTTCTGATTTTATCAGCTCACCTTCCCTGAAATGCTCTGGAGATGTTTTATGAAGTACACAGTCTGTTGCTAGATGTAATGTGAGCTTTATAATGGTCTCGGCCTTTGTAGCTTTTAAGAAAATTGCTAGAGTTTTCTGAGGACATCACACACCTACATGTTTGCTTAACGATAAGAACTTAATAGCTTAGGAACTGCTGTCATGTGAAGAGATTAAAATAAAGAAGAAACATCATTCTGGGGGCTATAGACCTACATGTGCTGTATGGTACCCTACAGAACTCTTAATTCAGAAATTGTATTTTACCTCTGTAATTGAAACACAAGCAGACACACATACTGTACTACAGGGCCAGTTTATAGAAAATCATAAACAGACGTATACTTAATGTAAACCAGCAAATGGTAGGGATTGTGATTATTATCCTATTTTTATTTGTGGTGGTGGCCCCTTGACTGCAATGTTCTCGTTCTGCTTCAAATGTAGTTTTTCCACACCTTGCTAAGAAGTAATGAAAACTTATTTTCCAAACTGTTTTCATTCCCTGACTTTGCATTTTTGCTCAGTTTTCTCTATGTGATTGTGGAAGCTGCTACAGTATATTGCTTTGATAACAGCAGCTCAAGATATTTGGTTTACTAAAGGCATACATGCTACATTAGAAAGTTACGACAGAACATGACTCATGACTTTTATAGGATAACTAGATGGGTGCCCGATGCACAATGCATCGGGATTCTAGCAGAGCGAGTCTCTGACACGCAATGGCAGCTTCGCGGCCAATGCTTCGCGCTGCTAAGGCGACTCGCCATGCCCGCTGCGCGGGCATAGCGAGTCGCCTTAGAGCTGCTCGCAATGGCCGCTGCGCGGCCAATGCTTCGTTCGTATCCACATGACGACATTGACTCGCAGCGAGAGCGGACTCAAAAGGGGCAAAAAACCCATTCGTGATTATATAATAGATATTCGAGCGCACCCAAGATTGTTAAGAAATCATCAAATTATCTTTATTATGACATATATATTTTAAAAAATCCAATACACACATTTAAAACTACTTAAAGGGTTTTCTCATGTTATTAATTTGCTTTATGTAAATTGTCACTTCAGTGAGGAAGTAAAGAAACTCTAGTGCCAACTAAATTGCTTCAGTGAGTTACACAGCTTGAAAATAAGACAGCTTGCAATTGGACAGAAGGTTTCAAACAAACATACGCAGTCTTGCATTTGGTTTAAAAAAAAATATATACAGTGTTGGCCAAAAGTATTGACACCCCTGCAATTCTGTCAGATAATACTCAGTTTCTTCCTGAAAATGATTGCAATCACAAATTCTTTGGTATTATTATCTTCATTTAATTTGTCTTCAATGAAAAAACACAAAACAGAATGAAGCAAAAAGCAAAACATTGATAATTTCACACAAAACTCCAAAAATGGGCCAGACAAAAGTATTGGCACCCTCAGCCTAATACTTGGTTGCACAACCTTTAGCCAAAATAACTGCGATCAACCGCTTCCGGTAACCATCAATGAGTTTCTTACAATGCTCTGCTGGAATTTTAGACCATTCTTTTTTGGCAAACAGCTCCAGGTCCCTGATATTTGAGGGGTGCCTTCTCCAAACTGCCATTTTTAGATCTCTCCACAGGTGTTCTATGGGATTCAGGTCTGGACTCATTGCTGGCCACCTTAGAAGTCTCCAATGCTTTCTCTCAAACCATTTTCTAGTGCTTTTTGAAGTGTGTTTTGGGTCATTGTCCTGCTGGAAGACCCATGACCTCTGAAGGAGACCCAGCTTTCTCACACTGGGCCCTACATTATGCTGCAAAATTTGTTGGTAGTCTTCAGACTTCATAATGCCATGCACACAGTCAAGCAGTCCAGTGCCAGAGGCAGCAAAGTAACCCCAAAACATCAGGGAACCTCCACCATGTTTGACTGTAGGGACCGTGTTCTTTTCTTTGAATGCCTCTTTTTTTCTCCTGTAAACTCTATGTTGATGCCTTTGCCCAAAAAGAGAGAATATTCTTCCAAAACGTTTTAGGCTTTCTCAGGTAAGTTTTGGCAAACTCCAGCCTGGCTTTTTTATGTCTCGGGGTAAGAAGTGGGGTCTTCCTGGGTATCCTACCATACAATCCCTTTTCATTCAGATGCTGACGGATAGTACGGGTTGACACTGTTGTACCCTAGGACTGCAGGGCAGCTTGAACTTGTTTGGATGTTAGTCAAGGTTTTTCAACCATCATCCGCACAATCTTGCATTGAAATCTCTTGTCGCAATTGAAGAAAAAGAACATAGCAACAGGGATGATCACTATAATCAATCTTTATTTATATAAAAAACTCAATAGAAAAACACCACTAACCATCTCTTAAATTTAAAAACAATTAAAACCAAAAAAGGTGTTACAAAGCTGGTGTACACAAGGTATGTACAAGCTACTGAGCAATAGGCAATAATACTGAGTCTGAGAATATAGTACAATATAATTTGCTGGCAGATCTAAACAAATGTCTCAAATACAGTCAATTTGCAATCAAATTACATTACAGTATGGCAAATTGTGCCCTATTAACCGTAATTGCACTGCACCCTTGCAGCTATGGTCAGGGCCAAGCCCTCCAAACTTCACCATATAAGAAGACCATAAGGTCCTATACACCCTCTAAAATGTCCTGCAAAAGGGCCAGGGATACAGAGTAATCTGCCAGCCAACTCAAACCTCAGGTATATACAATATAATCACTATAATCACATACCCAGCCACCAGCTATCCAAGGACCCGACCCATCGCGTGTCGTCCGCCTAGGACTTCCTCAGGGGAGAGAGAGGTAAGTGCCATCTCTTGTCAATTTTTCTTTTCCGTCCACATCTAGGGAGATTAGCCACAGTGCCATGGGCTTTAAACCTCTTGATGACAGTGCGCACAGTAGACACAGGAACATTCAGGTCTTTGGAGATGGACTTGTAGCCTTGAGATTGCACATGCTTCCTCACAATTTGGTTTCTCAAATCCTCAGACAGTTCTTTGGTCTTCTTTCTTTTCTCCATGCTCAATGTGGTACACACAAGGACACAGGACAGAGGTTGAGTCAACTTTAATCCATGTCAACTGGCTGCAAGTGTGATTTAGTTATTGCCAACACCTGTTAGGTGCCACAGGTAAGTTACAGGTGCTGTTAATTACGCAAATTAAAGAAGCATCACACGATTTTTCTAACAGTTCCAATACTTTTATCCACCCCCTATTTTATGTTTGGTGTGGAATTATATCCAATTTGGCTTTAGGACAATTCTTTTTGTGTTGTTTTCATTGAAGACAAATTAAATGAAGATAATAATACCAACGAATTTGTGATTGCAATCATTTTCAGGAAGAAACTGAGTATTATCTGACAGAATTGCAGGGGTGTCAATACTTTTGGCCAACACTGTACCGTATATACTTTACTTTTCAATTGTCTTGATTTGAGAATAAAAAAGTGCACATATAAAACACCCTCCAAACATCTGTATAATATTTATAATATATATTTTTTATATTTTTTTTACCAGATGCTAGACCACATGTTTGCTTCAAATATCTATCTAATTCTAAAGAGGTGCACAGATGTCCGTGCACTTGGTGAAATCTCGGGAAACTAATTTACACGCATCGTGACAAGATCTGTTCACCTTTGTTCTTTTTCTGATTTTCAAATGACTTGCTCTTTCTATCTGTTGTTATCTGGATTGCCAACCACTCAAAAAAATGGACAGTCCATAAAAATAGGGCACTTTTTGGCGCTGTCCGTAAAAAATAAATTAAGGCATCTGTGAAAAGGAAACTTTAAACAAATTATCTTGGTTGTATATATAATTATTTGACATCTTACAGTAAATGTTGATCATGTCATATCAGAACTATAATCTGCAGACATGTATCACTAATAATCATAATGATTTCTTATGGCTTTACAATATGTAAAGTTAAAAAAATTGTCTGTCCGTGATATTTTCAGAAGTTGTCCAGAAAAAAATAAAAACTCAATTTGGCTACCCTGCTTGCCACTTTTCTGCAATAAGAGCTATTACTTTATATAGTAAACAGCTGATTTCCATGGAGCTCATCAATCATCTCCTGGCAAAGTGCTCTCAGCACTAACATTCTAATGGCGGGTTTACACGTCGCGATATCGTACTACGATTTCAATCAAAAGTCACGTGGTGCAATCGTCGGAGCAGAAATTGTGCCTGCGTTGTATGGTGTGAACGTCCAATACGATGCAGGCACGATGTCAATGCGATATCGGGGATTGAATGAGCGTGCTATTCAATGCTCCGATATTGCATAGCGATTGAAGCCGGATCGTGCTGTGTAAACGCCCAATTACGATGCGATTTGATACGTCACCCATTCACTCCCATGTTAACTATGCGATCCTGGGTTGGGAGGCGGAGACATCGCACGGACGTTGTATTCCGATATCGCAGCGTCTAAACATTCAATGCGATGCGGGAGGAACGTGCACTAAATGCGCGCTCCCGCGCCATTGAGTTGCGATATCGCAACGATATTGAAGCGTGTAAACCCACCATAAGGGTGCTGTCACACGCATCAATTTAGTGAACGATATTGTTAGCGATCACATGCACACGCGATCGCTAATAATATTGTTCATATCGCTGATGAGCTGTCACACAGGCAGACTCACCAGCAATGTGGACCAGCGAGATCGCTGGTAACCATGGTACACATCGGGTTACTAGGCACAACGCTTAGTAACCCGACGTTTACCATAGATACCATCTCCCAGCATAGGCTCTGCCGCTGGGAGATCGTTCATCGTGGTGTCACACACCACGATGATGCAGATTGATCAAGCGATTATCGCTTCATTTGAGCTTCTGCCCACAAATCTGCGATTACAATGTAAAATCGCTTGATTACATGCAGCGACGCACAAACGATATCGCTTAAGTGATCAAAAAAGCAGATCACTTAAGCGATATTGTTCAAGAAATTGTAGCTAGTGACGTGGCCATAAGGGCTCGGGCACACTCATCAGAGTTTGACTAAGGAGTCTCTGAAAGGGCTGGAGTAGTGACCCTGAACGGCTTCTCCCTGTCAGGACGGGGCTGTAGCTGATTGTGTTTTTGTGCAAATCCAGACTCCCGTCCAGAGAGGGAGAGGCCGCTCAGGGACACTGCTCCAGCCCTTTCAGAGTCTCCTCAGTCAAACGCGGATGTAACTAGGAAAGTGTGTTCAAGCCCTAAGGCCGGCTTCAGGTTCTATTCGGTGTTTTGCAGGAGGCTCCGGACAGAACCTGACAACCCCAGACGAACAGAACCGGAGGGCAAATATGCTCTCCGATCCTGTTTTGTGCCGGAATCGTGTGTGCATGCTGCTGCCGCCGTCCAGTGCTGAAATTTCAGCATAGCGGCTGGAGGGGAGCTAGCGCCAGTGCTGAAATTTCAACCACGGCTCTTTCAGCTGCGCTGTCCAGGTGCTGAGCGAGCACAGCTTGAATTTCAGAGCTGCCGCTTGTTCAGCCCCCGGCGCCTGGGAACCGGATCATTTTTCTATCAGATTCGACACGATCTGGCGCCCATAGACTCTAATGTTATGGGCGCCGGATCCCCCGAATCCGGGAGGATCCGGTTTTGTTCAATTTTTGCCCTGGACACAAAAAATGCTGCATGCTCCGATTTTGTGTCCGGGGCAAAAAACAAAATAAACCAGATCCAGCCGGACAGACACCAAACCGGATGGCAAATAACTGCTGTCCAGCCCCAACCAGCACCATAGGGACACAATAGAGGCAAAATTGGATCCATGGCTGTTCGGTTCACACCGGACAGCCCCAGATCCAAAAAATCGTGGCGTGAAGCCAGCCTAAGAAATTAGATAACTCTGACAAATGCTGGAAAATTGGAGCCCTGTGAAAGAATACAAGAAGTATGTTGGAGACCTCTCCTTTTCTCTCAGCAAAATTACAAATTATATGAACTGCATCTATCTATCTATCTATCTATCTATCTAAAATAAAAATAGAACAGCACAAACTTATTGTCACGCGCTTAGTTGGCGCTGACCTTGCTGGATGCTGCTGTGTATGTGTTTGTCTTTAAGAGCTGCATGGTTGATAGTTGTGAAGGTCCTGGGGCTCCTGTGTTGTGCTCCAGAACTGCATTCACTATGAGGCTCGGCTGCTGGTTGAGGGGTTAATGTGTGACTCACCTGAACTCCCCTCCCCCTGGCCTTTAAGTAGCCTCTCCTTCCACCAGGTGGTGCTGCTGATAGAGTCTCACTTTATGCCTGGAATCCGTGCTGTGCTGACCTGTGTGTTTGTGTGGCTGATGTCCTTTCTGTTGGAGTTGCTGTATCCCAGTTCTGTGGAGGGAGGTGAGGGATGAATAGCGCAGGGCTGGTGGAGGAGTTTTAGGAAGAGGCTGGAGGCCTGAACCTCTCACCTTTAGAGATACCTTCGGGATTAGGGTCATTCAGGGCTCCTAGACTAGGGTCAGACTAGTCTTCCCTGGTCACCCTGCCCATAACTGCCATTCCCTCATCAACATTCTCACTACACCGTGACACTTATACTTATGAAATTGTGCAATGAATCCTGAAAAACAGTGTCCAGCTGAAATCAATGATAGCAACAGAAATCCAGGAAAGTCTGAAAATATGTCATATAGGACACTTTGTAAGTATCACCATAATACTTTGCCACTGGAGTTTTTTGTGATGTTACCCTGTTAAAAATAGTTAAGATTAGAGATGAGCGAGTATGCTTGTCACTACTCGGTACTCGCACGAATATCACGGTACTCGGGCTACTCTGCGAGTACCGAGTAATTTCGCGATACTCTTGCTGTGCTCGGGGTCCGACCTCCCTGCATGTTGGCGCTCTTTTCAGAGCCTTCCCTGGAAGGATATCTGGCTAGTCCTGTGTTTGAGACTCCTAACCGACGCTCCACAGACTTATTTGCATATTCATAATTCCCAGGAGGCAATGCGCCTAGGAATTCACTGTGTTGAGCGCTCTAGCCAGCTGCCCGCAGTGTTTTCTTGGACTGGTCTCCCTGAGATCAGTGAATACTTTGTGACGCATGCAGGGATTGTCTGACAGACACTGTAATGCCACAGCCATGTTGGTTGTGGCATTACACTGATTGGCTGGCCGCATAGCATGATCAGGTCTTTATAAGGCCAGACCGCGCTGTGCTCGTCACTCTTCAAAATTAGACAGTCAGTGTAGGGAGAGCTGCTGCTGACTGTGGGACAGATTTGTGGCCTTTCAGCTAGTGTAGGCACAGGGCTGCCAGTCTATTTACCACAACAGTCCTTCTGAGGACTACTAGAGCAGTATACAGGCAGGCAGGGAGGCAGGGTATCTACCAAACTTCGCTGTGCCAGTATACCAGCCTGCATCGCATCTGGGGCTGGTTTCCAGGCTCATCCATCCCAAAAACCTTGCTTTTAGGGATTTATTTAGCTCACTATAGGCAGGAGTAGGTTTTAGCTCAAATTAGGGTACACCAAAAGCCTTGTGCTAAAAACCAACTCTTCTCTGCACTAATTTAGCATCTAATTGCTGCTACTGTAGGTTGCAGCCTTAATTAGGGTACACCAAAAGCCTTGTGCTAAAAAAAATCTTCTCTGCACTAATTTAGCATCTAATTGCTGCTACTGTAGGTTGCAGCGTTAATTGGGGTACACCAAAAGCCTTGTGCTAAAAAAAAAATCTTCTCTGCACTCATTTTGCATCTAATTGCTGCTACTGTAGGTTGCAGCATTAATTAGGGTACACCAAAAGCCTTGTGCTAAAAAAGAAATCTTCTCTGCACTAATTTTGCATCTAATTGCTACTACTGTCGGTTGCAGCGTTAATTAGGGTACACCAGAAGCCTTGTGCTAAAAAAAAAAAAAACTTCTCTGCACTAATTTTGCATCTCAGTGCTGCTACAGTCTGTTGCAGCGTAAATTAGGATACACCAAAAGACACGCTATTGTAGTCAGCGTTTGTGTCTGACTAGTCCACCTGCAGGGCCTTAATTTCAAAACTTAGGGTCTTCCTAAAAACATACTCTTGTGTGCACTAAATTTGCATCTAAGTGCTGCTCCTCTAGGTTGCAGCATTAATTAGGGTACACCAAAAGCCTTGTGCTAAAAACATACTCTTTTCTGCACTAATTTAGCTGTATACATTCAGCAACACATTGAAAATGCGCAAGTCCTGTGTCAAGGGACAAGGAACTGGACGTGATGGTGGTGCAGGTAGAGGACGAGCCCGTATGCAAGCTCGAATTGCGCCACGACAAACGCCCACATCATCTCGCTCGACTTTCTTGTCACAATTTCTAGGTGAATGCAGCAGTACTCCACTATTAAACCAAGACCAGTGTCAACAGGTTGTTAGTTGGATAGCGGATAATGCTTCCAGTCAGTTTGGCACCACCACAAATACCCTGCCTTCAACACGGTCAAGTGTCAGTAGCCGTGAAAGTGGACTGCACATTCCACACCCTGATCCTCCTTTCTCCCACCATGCCGAGGGCCAGGACCCGGACATAACTGATTCCACACTTGGACACTCTGAAGAGCTGTTCAGTTATCCATTCGCAGAATCTAGCCTCTCACCAGCTCCAGTTGAAGTGGGTCATGAGGAGATCGTATGTACCGATGCCCAAATATTTGAGCAGCCACGGTCTCACGAAGGCAACGGTGGGAACGTGTCTCAAAAAGAGGTGGACGATGATGAGACACAATTGCCACAAAGTCAGGAGGAGGACCAGGGTGCAGAAGTGGAAGATGACGTGGTGGATGATCCAGTAACTGACCCAACCTGGCAGGAGGACATGCAGAGTGAGGACAGCACTGCACAGGGGGAGTTAGGCGTAGCATCACAACAGGCCGGAAGAGGCAGGGTGGTGTCCGCAGGCAGAAGGCAGGCAACCGTTCCCCGGAACAACAACACGAGTGATGTTGCCAGTACAACTGCTAGGTCTTCCCGAGTCTGGCTGTTTTTTAAGGTGTCTGCAGATAATTAAAAAAAGGCCATTTGCAACACCTGCCATGCCACCATCAGCAGGGGTATCAAAATTAGCACCCTGACCACCACCAGCATGATCAGGCACATGGCAGCAAAGCACCCGACTTTGTGGAATGTACAGCAGAGTACAGGAGCATTGTCTGCGGGTGACACCGCTGCGTCTTCCACTGTTGTGCGTCCAAGCCAATCCCCTGTCCATTCTGCAGGCGAAGATGCCTCCTGTCATTCCCCTGTACTTGCCCAAGCAGATGGAGCACCATCATCAGCCACGTCCTTGTCCCAGCGCAGCGTTCAGTTATCCTTACCCCAAACTTTGGAACGCAGGCACAAATACGCTGCCAACGCCCCACATGCCACAGTTCTAAATGCACACATTTCACGCCTGCTTGCGCTGGAAATGTTGCCTTTTAGGCTGGTGGAGATGGAAGCATTCCGCATCCTGATGGCGGCGACTGTCCCACATTACTCGGTCCCTAGCCGATACTATTTTTCCCGGTGTGCCATCCCGCATTACATAAGCACGTGTCCCAAAACATCATACATGCCCTTAACAACGCAGTTTCAGGAAAAGTCCACCTAACCATGGACACGTGGACAAGTGCTTGCGGGCAGGGCCAGTACATCTCTCTGACGGCACACTGGGTTAATATTGTGAAAGCCTGGACCCAGTCTTACCTTGGGACGGAACACGTCCTTCCGACACCAAGGATTGCAGGCCCTAACTCTGTCAGGGTTTCACCCAACGTATACAGCTCTGGCACGTCATGCTCCTCAGCCTCCTCCTCCTCCTCCACTTCACCCTCCACAACAGTCCCAAGCTGGAAGCACTGCAGCACTGCCTCGGCTAAGCGGCAACAGGCTGTGCTGAAGCTAATCTGCATAGTGACAAACCCCACAACGCTGAAGAGTTGTGGACAGCTCTGAAACAGCAGGCAGATCACTGGCTCACACCGCTGAACCTACAGCCAGGCATGGTCGTGTGTGACAATGGCCGCAACCTTGTGGCGGTTCTGAGGCGAGGCGAGCTGACACATGTTCCATGTGTGGCCCATGTGCTCAACCTTGTGGTTCAGCGGTTTATTAAATCGTACCCGGAGCTGTCTGATCTGCTCATCTAAGTACGCCGCCTGTGTGCCCATTTCAGAAAGTCACCTACTGCTTCTGCTGGCCTTGCAGCTTCCGGCTCACAGACTGGTGTGTGATGTCCCCACGCGTTGGAATTCCACACTGCACATGTTGGTCAGGATTTGTGAGCAGAAGAGGGCAGTTGTTGAGTACCAGCATCAACTAGGCCGTTGGTATACGGTTCAAACTCCACACATAAAACCTCAGGAGTGGACATGGATGTCCGACATATGTACCGTATTCCAAAACTTTGAGGACTCCATCAAGATGGTGAGCGGCGATAATGCCATCATTAGCGTCACCATCCCGCTTATCTGTCTTCTAAAACACTCTCTGCTCAAAATCAAAGACGATGCATTGCAGGTGGAGCAGGATGAGTTGCAGCAAGAAAACGTATTGGGTGATTACACATAGCCCAGCTTCATCTCATCCCAACGTGCATTGGAGGACTATGATGAGGAGGAAGAGGAGGAAGAAGAAATGGAGCTACTTTCATTTGGAATTGACGGAAATACCTGCACAACCGTCAGACTGTCGGTTGAGCGGGGATGGCCAGAGGACAGGGGAGAGGAGGAGGAAGAGGAGGAGGAGGTCAGCATGGCCAGTCATGCTGTTGGTGAGGACCCAGAAGTCTTAACTGTTAACAGTTTAGCGCACATGGCTGACCTTATGTTACGCTGCCTGTGTCGTGACCCTCGTGTTATGAAGATCTTGACGGACTCTCATTACTGGTTGGTGACACTTTTAGACCCACGCTACAAAGAGAACTTTATTTCTTTTATTCCCGAAGCGGAGAGGTCTACAAAAATGCTGCAGTACCAGAAGGCCATAGTGGCGGAATTATTTTAAAAATTCCCTTCTGAAAACGCTAGCGGCAGAGGTCACGATTGTGTGGACAACCAAGGTGTCCGGCACAGAGAGGCACAAGTACAATCCAGCAGAGGTAGGGGAACACTCTCAAAGATCTGGGACACTTTTCTCAGCATCCCCCGTACCACAGGCCCTGAGGTGCGGGGTAGTGTCACAAGGAATGCAAAGTTTGCAAAGATGCTGAGGGAGTACCTTGCTGATCATACTAAAGTGCTCCTAGACTCTTCTGTGCCTTTTAATTATTGGGTATCCAAGCTGGACACGTGGCAGGAATTGGCTCTCTATGCCTTGGAAGTCCTGGCGTGCGCTACCGCTAGCGTTTTGTCAGAGTGTGTTTTTAGTGCCGCAGGTGGAATCATTACAGATAAACGCACCCGCCTGTCAACTGAAAATGCTGACAGGCTGACTTTAATCAAGATGAACAAGGGTTGGATTGGGCCTGACTTCACCACACCACCACCAAATGATAGCGGAATTTAAATTTGGTGTCGGTAGATTCCCATGCACCTCCGCACACCCACACATCGGTACAGACTTCATGTGTTTGGCTACTTGCTGAACTGCTCCTCCTTCTCTTTATCCGCCACCATCATATAATCAGTGTGACCGTGGTTCATGATGCCAAACAAGCATAATTTTTGGACATCATATTTATGATGATGATGCACCTAACTGTTGTAAAGTTAGGCATTAGTTTCATGTATACCCCCAGGGGTAAATGTTTTAGTCCATGCTTCCAGAATGGGCATTACAAGTACAGGAGACCCGCTCCTTTGTAATGGGAACAATTTTTCCAGGCTCTCCTCCATGTTTCATCTCAGGGGCATTGCAATGCCTCCCAGTTTTTTATTTCCCTGACTAGGGAAATAGTACAGCAGACTCACTTGCTTGAAATGGGCACATTAGTTTATAAGGCTCTCATGCACGTCTCTATCCAGGGGCATTGAAGTGCTACCCAATTTTTGGCTTCCCTGACACGGGAAATAGTACAGCAGACTCACTTTCTTGAAATGGGCACATCTCTATTCATAATCGGCAGTTTGGTGCTTCCGGCCACTGTGCCGATACCAGCCTGCATCGCATCTGGGGCTGGTTTCCAGGCTGATCCATCCCAAAGACCATGCTTTTAGGGATTTATTTAGCTCACTATAGGCAGGAGTAGGTTTTAGCTCAAATTAGGGTACACCAAAAGCCTTGTGCTAAAAACCAACTCTTGTCTGCACTAATTTAGCATCTAATTGCTGCTACTCTAGGTTGCAGCGTTAATTAGGGTACACCAAAAGCCTCGTGCTAAAAACCTACTCTTATCTGCACTAAATTTGCATCTAAGTGCTGCTCCTCTAGGTGGCAGCGTTAATTAGGATACACCAAAAGCCTCGTGCTAAAAATCTACTCTTGTCTGCACTAATTTTGCATCTAAGTGCTGCTCCTCTAGGTTGCAGCGTTAATTAGGGTACACCAAAAGCCTCGTGCTAAAATCCTACTCTTGTCTGCACTAAATTTGCATCTAAGTGCTGCTATTGTCTGTTTCAGCGTAAATTAGGATACGCCAAAAGACTTGCTATTGTAGTCAGCGTTTGTGTCTGACTAGTCCACCTGCAGGGCCTTAATTTCAAAACTTAGGGTCGTGCTAAAAACTTGCTCTTGTCTACACTAAATTTGCATCTAAGAGCTGCTACTGTCTGTTGCAGCGTAAATTAGGATACGCCAAAAGACTCGCTATTGTAGTCAGCGTTTGTGTCTGACTAGTCCACCTGCAGGGCCTTAATTTCAAAACTTAGGGTCATGCTAAAAACCTACTCTTGTCTGCACTAAATTTGAATCTAAGTGCTGCTCCTCTAGGTTGCAGCGTTAATTAGGGTACACCAAAAGCCTTGTGCTAAAAACCTACTCTTGTCTGCACTAAATTTGCATCTAAGTGCTGCTCCTCTAGGTTGCAGCGTTAGTTAGGTTACACCAAAAGCCTTGTGCTAAAAACCTACTCTTGTCTGCACTAATTTTGCATCTAAGTGCTGCTCCTCTAGGTTTCAGCGTTAATTAGGGCACACCAAAAGCCTCGTGCTAAAAACCTACTCTTGTCTGCACTAATTTTGCATCTAAGTGCTGCTCCTCTAGGTTGCAGCGTTAATTAGGGTACACCAAAAGCCTCGTGCTAAAAACCTACTCTTATCTGCACTAAATTTGCATCTAAGTGCTGCTCCTCTAGGTTGCAGCGTTAATTAGGATACACCAAAAGCCTCGTGCTAAAAACCTACTCTTGTCTGCACTAATTTTGCATCTAAGTGCTGCTCCTGTAGGTTGCAGCGTTAATTAGGGTACACCAAAAGCCTCGTGCTAAAAACCTACTCTTGTCTGCACTAAATTTGCATCTAAGTGCTGCTATTGTCTGTTTCAGCGTAAATTAGGATACGCCAAAAGACTTGCTATTGTAGTCAGCGTTTGTGTCTGACTAGCCCACCTGCAGGGCCTTAATTTCAAAACTTAGGGTCGTGCTAAAAACTTGCTCTTGTCTGCACTAAATTTGCATCTAAGAGCTGCTACTGTCTGTTGCAGCGTAAATTAGGATACGCCAAAAGACTCGCTATTGTAGTCAGCGTTTGTGTCTGACTAGTCCACCTGCAGGGCCCTAATTTCAAAACTTAGGGTCATGCTAAAAACCTACTCTTGTCTGCACTAAATTTGAATCTAAGTGCTGCTCCTCTAGGTTGCAGCGTTAATTAGGGTACACCAAAAGCCTTGTGCTAAAAACCTACTCTTGTCTGCACTAAATTTGCATCTAAGTGCTGCTCCTCTAGGTTGCAGCGTTAGTTAGGTTACACCAAAAGCCTTGTGCTAAAAACCTACTCTTGTCTGCACTAATTTTGCATCTAAGTGCTGCTCCTCTAGGTTTCAGCGTTAATTAGGGCACACCAAAAGCCTCGTGCTAAAAACCTACTCTTGTCTGCACTAATTTTGCATCTAAGTGCTGCTCCTCTAGGTTGCAGCGTTAATTAGGGTACACCAAAAGCCTCGTGCTAAAAACCTACTCTTATCTGCACTAAATTTGCATCTAAGTGCTGCTCCTCTAGGTTGCAGCGTTAATTAGGATACACCAAAAGCCTCGTGCTAAAAACCTACTCTTGTCTGCACTAATTTTGCATCTAAGTGCTGCTCCTGTAGGTTGCAGCGTTAATTAGGGTACACCAAAAGCCTCGTGCTAAAAACCTACTCTTGTCTGCACTAAATTTGCATCTAAGTGCTGCTATTGTCTGTTTCAGCGTAAATTAGGATACGCCAAAAGACTTGCTATTGTAGTCAGCGTTTGTGTCTGACTAGCCCACCTGCAGGGCCTTAATTTCAAAACTTAGGGTCGTGCTAAAAACTTGCTCTTGTCTGCACTAAATTTGCATCTAAGAGCTGCTACTGTCTGTTGCAGCGTAAATTAGGATACGCCAAAAGACTCGCTATTGTAGTCAGCGTTTGTGTCTGACTAGTCCGCCTGCAGGGCCTTAATTTCAAATCTTAGGGTCATGCTAAAAACCTACTCTTGTCTGCACTAAATTTGAATCTAAGTGCTGCTCCTCAGAGGTTGCAGCGTTAATTAGGGTACACCAAAAGCCTTGTGCTAAAAACCTACTCTTATCTGCACTAAATTTGCATCTAAGTGCTGCTACTGTCTGTTGCAGTGTAAATTAGGATACGCCAAAAGACTCCCTATTGTAGTCAGCGTTTGTGTCTGACTAGCCCACCTGCAGGGCCTTAATTTCAAAACTTAGGGTCGTGCTAAAAACCTACTCTTGTCTGCACTAAATTTACATCTAAGTGCTTCTACTGTCTGTTGCAGCGTAAATTAGGATACGCCAAAAGACTTGCTATTGTAGTCAGTGTTTGTGTCTGACTAGTCCACCTGCAGGGCCTTAATTTCAAAACTTAGGGTCGTGCTAAAAACCTACTCTTGTCTGCACTAATTTAGCTGTATACAGTCAGCACCACATTGAAAATGCGCAAGTCCGGTGGCAAGGGACAAGGAACTGGACGTGATGGTGGTGCAGGCAGAGGGTGAGCCCGTGTGCAAGCTCGAATTGCGCCAAGACAAATGCCCACATCATCTCGCTCGACTTTCTTGTCCCAATTTCTAGGTGAACGCAGCAGTACTCCACTATTAAACCGAGACCAGTGTCAACAGGTTGTTAGTTGGATAGCGGATAATGCTTCCAGTCAGTTTGGCACCACCACAAATACCCTGTCTTCCACACGGTCACATGGTCAAGTGTCAGTAGCCGTGAGACTGGACTGCACATTCCACACCCTGATCCTCCTTTCTCACCCCATGTTGAGTGCCCGGACCCGGACATAACTGATCCCACACTTGGACACTCTGAAGAGCTGTTCACTTATCCATTCATAGATTCTGGCCTCTCGCCAGCTCCAGTTGAAGTGGGTCATGAGGAGATCGTATGTGCCGATGCCCAAATATTTGAGCAGCCAAGGTCTCACGAAGGCAACGGTGAGAACGTGTCTCAACAAGAGGTGGACGATGATGAGACACAATTGCCAGAAAGTCAGGAGGAGGACTAGGGCGCGGAAGTGGAAGACGACGTGGTGGATGATCCAGTAACTGACCCAACCTGGCAGGAGGACATGCAGAGCGAGGACAGCAGTGCACAGGGGGAGTTAGGCGTAGCATCACAACAGGCCGGAAGAAGCAGGGTGGTGTCCGCAGGCAGAAGGCAGGCAACCGTTCCCCGGAACAACAACACGAGTGATGTTGCCAGTACAACTGCTAGGTCTTCCCGAGTCTGGCTGTTTTTTAAGGTGTCTGCAGATAATTCAAAAAAGGCCATTTAGAACACCTGCCATGCCAGCATCAGCAGGGGAAGCAAAACTAGCAGCCTGACCACACCACAGCATGATCAGGCACACGGCAGCAAAGCACCCTACTTTGTCGGATGTAAAGCAGAGTACAGGAGCATTGTCTGCGGGTGACACAGCTGCGTCTTCCACTGTTGTGCGTGCAAGCCAATCCCCTGTCCATACTGCAGGCGAAGATGCCTCCTGTCCTTCACCTGTACTTGCACAAGCAGAAGTAGCACCATCATCAGCCACGTCCTTGTCCCAGCGCAGCGTTCAGTTATCCATACCCCAATCTTTGGAACGCAGGCGCAAATATTCTGCCAATGCCCCACATGCCACAGTTCTAAATGCACACATTTCACGCCTGCTTGCGCTGGAAATGTTGCCTTTTAGGCTGGTGGAGACGGAAGCATTCCGCAACCTGATGGCGGCGACTGTCCCACGTTACTCAGTCCCTAACCGACACTATTTTTCCCGGTGTGCCGTCACCGCATTACATAAGCACGTGTCCCAAAACATCATACGTGCCCTTAACAACGCAGTTTCAGGCAAAGTCCACCTAACCACGGACACATGGACAAGTGCTTGCAGGCAGGGTCGGTACATCTCTCTGACGGCACACTGGGTTAATATTGTGGAAGCCAGGACCCAGTCTGACCTTGGGACGGAACACGTCCTTCCGACACCAAGGATTGCAAGCCCTAACTCAGTCAGGGTTTCACCCTCAGTGTACAGCTCTGACACGTCATGCTCCTCAGCCTCCTCCTCCTCTTCCTCCACTTCACCCTCCACACCAGTCCCAAGCTGGAAGCACTGCAGCACTGCCTCGGTTAAGCGGCAACAGGCTGTGCTGAAGCTAATATGCATAGGTGACAAACCCCACAATGCTGAAGAGTTGTGGACAGCTCTGAAACAGCAGGCAGATCACTGGCTCACACCGCTGAACCTACAGCCAGGCATGGTCGTGTGTGACAATGGCCGGAACCTTGTGGCGGCTCTGAGGTGAGGCGAGCTGACACATGTTCCATGCGTGGCCCATGTGCTCAACCTCGTGGTTCAGCGGTTTATTAAATCCTACTCGGAGCTGTCTAATCTGCTCATCAAAGTACGCCGCCTGTGTGCCCATTTCAGAAAGTCACCTACTGCTTCTGCCGGCCTTCCGGCTTCCGGCTCACAGACTGGTGTGTGATGTTCCCACGCGTTGGAATTCCAAACTGCACATGTTGATCAGGATTTGTGAGCAGAAGAGGGCAGTTGTTGGGTACCAGCATCAACTAGGCCGTCGGTATACGGTTCAAACTCCACAAATAAGACCTCAGGAGTGGACATGGATGTCCGACATATGTACCGTCCTCCAAAACTTTGAGGACTCCACCAAGATGGTGAGCGGTGATAACGCCATCATTAGCATCGCCATCCCGCTTCTCTGTCTTCTAAAACGCTCTCTGCTCAAAATCAAAGACGATGCATTGCAGGCGGAGCAGGATGAGTTGCAGCAAGAAACCATACTGGGTGATTACACACAGCCAGGGGTGTAACTACAACAGGTGCAGGGGTTGCGATCGCACCCGGGCACTGCAGCCTAGGGGGTCTCCAACAGTCCCTTTGGCCCATAGAAAAAGACTAATGCTATTAAAAATTTGCAATAATTGGGGACCCCGTTGGAGCTTTCGCATCGGGGCCCCAGGGCTTGAAGTTACGCCACTGCACACAGCCCAGCCTCATCTCATCCCAACGTGCATTGGAGGACTATGACGAGGAGGAGGATGAAGAAATGGAGCTACTTTCATTCGGAATTGACGATAATACATGCACAACCGTCTGACCGTCGGTTGAGCGTGGATGGACAGGGGAGAGGAGGAGGAGGAGGTCAGCATGGCCAGTCATGCTGTTGGTGAGGACCCAGAAGTCTTGACTGTTAACAGTCTAGCGCACATGGCTGACTTTATGTTACGCTGCCTGTGTCGTGACCCTCGTGTTATCAAGATCTTGACGGACACTCATTACTGGTTGGTGACACTTTTAGACCCACGCTACAAAGAGAACTTTATTTCTCTTATTCCCGAAGCGGAGAGGTCTACAAAAATACTGCAGTACCAGATGGCCCTAGTGGCGGAATTATTAAAAAAAATCCTTTCTAAAAACGCTAGCGGCAGAGGTCACGATTCAGTGGACAACCAAGGTGTCCGGCAGAGAGAGGCACAAGTCCAATCCAGCAGAGGTAGGGGAACACTCTCAAAGATCTGGGACACTTCTCTTAGCACCTCCCGTACCACAGGCCCTGAGGTGCGGGGTAGTGTCACAAGGAATGCAAAGTTGGCAAAGATGCAGAGGGAGTACCTTGCTGATCGTACTAAAGTGCTCCTAGACTTCTCTGTGCCTTATAATTATTGGGTATCCAAGCTGGACACGTGGCAGGAATTGGCTCTCTACACCTTGGAAGTCCTGGCCTGCCCTGCCGCTAGCATTTTGTCAGAGCGTGCTTTTAGTGCCGCAGGTGGAATCATTACAGATAAACGCACCCGCCTGTCAACTGAAAATGCTGACAGGCTGACTTTAATCAAGATGAACAAGGGTTGGATTGGGCCTGACTTCACCACACCACCACCAAATGATAGCGGAATTTAAATTTGGTGTCGGTAGATTCCCATGCACCTCCGCACAACCGCACATCGGTACAGACTTCATGTGTTTAGCTACTTGCTGTAGTGCTTCTCCTTCTCCTCATCCGCCACCATCATATAATCAGTGTGACCGTGATTCATGATGCCACAAAAGCATAATTTTTGGACATCATATTTATGATGATGATGCACCTAACCGTTCTAAAGTTAGGCATTAGTTTCATGTATACCCCCCAGGGATAAATGTTTTAGTCCATGCTTTCAGAATGGGCATTACAAGTACAGGAGACCCGCTCCTTTGTAATGGGAACAATTTTTCGAGGCTCTCCTCCACGTTTCTTCCCAGGGCATCGCAATGCCTCCCAATTTTTGGCTTCCCTGACTGGGGAAATAGTACAGCAGACTCACTTGCTACAAATGGGCACATTATTGAAAAAGGCTCTCATGCACGTCTCTATCCAGGGGCATTGAAGTGCTACACAATTTTTGGCTTCCTTGACTAGGGGAAATACTACAAAAGACCCACTAGCTTCAAATTGGCACATTATTTAAAAAGGCTCTCATGCATGTCTCTATCCAGGGGCATTGAAGTGCTGCACAATTTTTGGCTTCCCTGCCTAGGGCAATACTACAGCAGATACACTTGCTTACAATGGCCACATTTTTTTAAAAGGCCCTCATGCATGCCTCTATCCAGGGGCATGTTGGTGTCTCCCAATTTTTGGCTTCCCTGCCTAGGGGAAATACTACAAAAGACCCACTTGCTTAAAATGGGCACATTATTTAAAAAGGCTCTCATGCATGTCTCTATCCAGGGGCATCTTGGTGCCTCCAAACCTTTGGCTTCCCTGCCTAGGGCAATACTAAAAAAGACCCACTTGCTTACAATGGGCACATTTTTTGAAAAAGCCCTCATGCACGCCTCTATCCAGGGGCATATTGGTGTCTCCCAATTTTTGGCTTCCCTGCCTAGGGCAATACTAAAAAAGATACACTTCCTTACAATGGGCACATTTTTTTAAAAGGCCCTCATGCATGCCTCTATCCAGGGGCATATTGGTGTCTCCCAATTTTTGGCTTCCCTGCCTAGGGCAATACTAAAAAAGACCCACTTGCTTAAAATGGGCAAATTTTTGGAAAAGGCCCTCATGCACGCCTCTATCCAGGGGCATTGAAGTGCCTCCCAATTTTTGGCTTCCCTGCCCTAGGGCAATGCTACAAAACACACACTTCCTTATAATAGGCACATTATTTAAAGAGGCCTTCATTTACGTCTCTTCCCAGGGGCATGGGAGTGCCACACAATTAAAAAAAAAAAATGTTTCATATAATCCAAAAAACTAACATACACCAACTCTGTCTCACAAGTGGGTATGAGCCCTTAATATTTTTTTCCATGAAAATCCGTTTTGGTTTCATTTTGTAACTTTTTTTGACAGTCCGTAAAAGTGGCGTAATAGTCTGACAACATTGTTGACAGCAGTGACCTTGGGGTCTGAAATGCTTCCAGGGGTCTTCCCCATGCTGTTCCCATATCATTTCAGCACTGTCCTGATACTTTTGTGACATTTTTAGAGTTTTTCCATGCTGCCAGGGGTCATGTCAAAAAAATACTCTGGTCTCCCTTAGGATAACATTGGGCTCGGTGCTCGGGCCAAGTACACGAGTATCTTGGGATGCTCGGCCCGAGCTTCGAGCACCCGAGCATTTTAGTACTCGCTCATCACTAGTGATGGGCGAATCCTAAATTACTCGGAATCGCTTGACTCTAGCGAGTCCGAGCACAGGACTCGTTGCGAGTCTAGCGAGTCCAATGTTAATGAATGGGGAAGCGAGTAATAGCGAGTAGTGTGCGATTTACAAATCACAGATGTGTCTCGGAAGCTTCAGCCTGAAGCAATCCTAGTTTTGTCATTGATTTGCATTCGACTCGTTTACTTTGCAAGTAATCGCTGGGAAACTCGCACAGATAAGAGTCCTGTCTGCTCTGTGTGCTGGCTGCCGCAGCTCCAGGGTCCTAGAGCCCGCCTGCTGCCTGATGTAGCAGAGCTGAGATTGTTCTCAGTCTGCTCATTCCCTGTGCATAGACATCTATATCTATGCACAGGGATGAGCAGAGAGGACATCACGTTTTGGACTGCGTCGGACGGAAGAGGATTTTTTTAATTAAAGATGGAGTCCCTAATGGCTTTTTTTTTTATTTCTAATAAAAAATTTTCTCTGTGTTGTGTTTTTTTTAAAACAATTTAATAGACATTCATGGCGGTCATTTCTAATATTGGCGTGACCGCCATAAATTTCAGGCTTAGGGCCAGCTGATAATACAAAGCTGGCCCTAACCTCTTTATTACCCAGCGTGCCACCGCCACCAGGGCCGCTGGAAGAGCAGGGTTCAGCGCCAGAGGATGGCGCTTCAATGAATGCGCCATCTTCTGGGGCGGCTGCGGGCTGCAATTTGCAGCGGTGGATGCCCAGAAAACTTGGGCATCCCTGCGCTGCGGATTCCAGCCCCCAGCTGCTTAGCTGTACCTGGCTAGACATAGAAATTGCACGGAGCCCCACGCATTTTTTTTAAATTATTTCATGAAATTCTGAGATTCTGACTCTGAGGCTCTGACTCTGAGACTCTGACTCTGACTCTGAGACTCTGACTCTGAGACTCTGACTCTGAGTCAGACTCTGACTCTGACTCTGAGACTCTGACTCTGACTCTGAGACTCTGACTCTGAGACTCTGACTCTGACTCTGAGACTCTAACTCTGACTCTGAGACTGACTCTGACTCTGAGACTCTGACTCTGAGATTCTGACTCTGAGACTCTGACTCTGACTCTGAGACTCTGACTCTGACTCTGACTCTGAGACTCTGACCCTGAGACTCTGACTCTGACTCTGAGACTCTGACTCTGAGACTCTGAGACTCTGACTCTGAGACTCTGACTCTGAGACTTTGACTCTGAGACTCTGACTCTGAGACTCTGAGACTCTGACTCTGAGACTCTGACTCTGAGACTCTTACTCTGACTCTGAGACTCTGACTCTGACTCTGAGACTCTGACTCTGAGACTCTGACTCTGACTCTGAGACTCTGACTCTGAGACTCTGACTCTGACTCTGAGACTCTGAGACTCTGACTCTGAGACTCTGACTCTGACTCTGAGACTCTGACTCTGACTCTGAGACTCTGACTCTGAGACTCTGACTCTGAGACTCTGACTCTGAGACTCTGACTCTGAGACTCTGACTTGACTCTGAGACTCTGACTGACTCTGAGACTCTGACTCTGAGACTCTGACTTGAGACTCTGACTCTGAGACTCTGACTCTGACTCTGAGACTCTGACTCTGAGACTCTGACTCTGACTCTGAGACTCTGACTCTGAGACTCTGACTCTGAGACTCTGACTCTGACTCTGAGACTCTGACTCTGATACTCTGACTCTGAGATTCTGACTGACTCTGAGACTCTGACTCTGAGATCTGACTCTTAGACTCTGACTCGACTCTGAGACTCTGACTCTGAGATTCTGACTCTGAGATTCTGACTCTGAGACTCTGACTCTGAGACTCTGACTCTGAGACTCTGACTCTGACTCTGACTCTGAGACTTCTGACTCTGAGACTCTGACTCTGAGACTCTGACTCTGAGACTCTGAGACTCTGACTCTGACTCTGAGACTCTGAGACTCTGACTCTGAACTCTGACTCTGACTCTGAGACTCTGACTCTGAGACTCTGACTCTGACTCTGACTCTGACTCTGAGACTCTGACTCTGAGACTCTGACTCTGACTCTGAGACTCTGACTCTGAGACTCTGACTCTGAGACTCTGGACTCTGACTCTGAGACTCTGACTCTGACTTACTCGACTCTGAGACTCTGACTCTGAGACTCTGACTCTGACTCTAGACTCTGACTCTGACTCTGATGACTCTGATGACTCTGAGACTCTGACTCTGAGACTCTGACTCTGAATTCCTGAACTGACTAAAAAAAAAAATGCGTGGGGCTCCACGCAATTTCTATGTCTAGCCAGGTACAGCTAAGCAGCTGGGGGCTGGAATCCGCAGCGCAGGGATGCCCAAGCTTTTTGGGCACCCCCCGCTGCAAATTGCAGCCCGCAGCCGCCCCAGAAGATGGCGCGTTCATTGAAGCGCCATCCTCTGGCGCTGAACCCCGCTCTTCCAGCGGCCCTGGTGGCGGTGGCATGCTGGGTAATAAAGGGGTTAATACCAGCTTTGTTATACAAGCTGGTATTAAGCCCGAGATTCTTAATGTCAGGCCACGTTTGACCCAGCCACTAAGAATCTTCAATAAAGGGTTAAAAAAACACAACACAGAGAAAATTTTTTATTTGAAATAAAAAAAAAAGCCATTAGGGACTCCATCTTTAATTAAAAAAATCCTCTTCCGTCCGACGTAGTCCAAAACGCGATGTCCTCTCTGCTACATCCCCTGTGCATAGATATAGATGTCTATGCACAGGGATGAGCAGACTGAGAACAATCGCAGCTCTGCTACATCATGTCTGTGAGCAGGCGGGCTCTAGGACCCTGGAGCTGCACAGAGAAGTTACTTTGCGAGTTTCCCTGCTATCACTGGCACAGTAGCTGAGTCTAATGCAAGACAATTGCAATCCTAGTTTTGTCAGCGTCTCTGAGAAAACTAGGATTGCCATTGATTTGCATTGGACTCGTGTGAGTAAACGCTGGGAAACTCGCAGAGTACCGAGTCCTGCGAGTCCCTTACTACTCGCCGAGTAACGAGTCCTAGCGAGTAGATTCGCCCATCCCTACTCATCACTAGTCCTGTGCTTTATAAATTGTTATGTAATTATGCACGCCTTCTCAGCAGCTCTCTCCTCCCTCCTCCCTTTGCTAACAGTGCAGTGTCAGGTTTCACTTACAGGTCTGTTCAGTTGATATCACCACTCAGGGAGGGAGAGAGCTACTGCAGGTCTGCCTGATCTAGACTCCATTTGTTTCTGTAAAGGAGATATCCTCCTGTTGTGCTGTGACAGTTTGTGTATTGTAGTTCACCTCTTGTGATGGTGCACACAGACAGCAGAGAGGAGAATACAGCCCCACACCAGTGATCTCCTTTGCAGTGATGTGGTGTATGTGACATGAATATTCATTCTATGGGGAGTGGACAGCAGAGAGCAAAGTGGATCATTCAGTGTGAGTGACAGTTGGAATGAATCTCTTTATTTGAAGTTTACAGAAGATCGGAGGGGAATATACATAAAAAAAATATATCAATAGAGAGAGCTTACAGGGAGGAATTAGAAAATGATAGCAGTTACATATGCATTAAGATCAGGGTCTCTGCTTCAACTATTTATTGCTCTCACATGGGAGAGCAAAAATGCTGGTGACAGATTCTCTTTAAGATCTCATCTTAAGAAATGTGTAAACCACTGAAAGTGCAAATCAGTTTAAAGTTAAACTGTGTCATCTTTACAAGGCTAAAACTAAATAAAGATTTGGGTCGCTCAGGTCATATTCTTGTGTTGGTTTGTTACGGAACATATCCACAATGAAAAATATTTTTCGATCTTATAATGATAGGAAATAAAAAAATAAACCATGAACCAACTCTATTTGTGAATTAGGTACTTTCCATCATGCTCCAATATCAACAGCAGATCATTTGGAGGTTTGACAAAGCTAAGAACTCATATTCATGTTTTAACATTTATTTAAAGCCCTATTCACATCATGTTAGGCATGTCGCGTTCAGGGTGCGGACAAGAATGTGTGATTTGTACGCAAGCATCCGCATGCATATAAATCACACAGGGAAGTGAATACAGTGTAACAAGGCGATTCTATGGTGAAAAATCTCCTCAGAATGATCGCCAGGTTTCACAGCAGTGTTGTGAAACCTGGCGATCTGAACATTGCAGGTTACCGGTCGCTGAGTTGCTGGGCAACCCAGCAAGCGGTCGCTGCTGCTACTTGCCGGCGAGTTCGCCGGCGAGTTGCTATGTGTGATAGCTCACTGGCGATGTTGGCGGGGATGCATGCTCCCATCATTCCCTGCCGACATCGCCGGCGAGGTGGCACCGTGTGACGGTACCCTAAGTGAGCCAACTCACATGGATTAATAACAGCTCTATGCATCAATGGTCTCAGGATGCTTTAAAGAGAACCAACCAGCAGGTTTTAGGACTATAAAGTGAAGCCAGTGCCTTACAGGCACAGGAATACTGAATGCAATCATACTTCAATGATTACATTAATGTTTGTACAGGTAAATGTTATAGAAGTCCTTAGAAAGTGTGCAGCACATTAGTGATATGCCCACATCAGGGCAATGGGAATTCTCAGAACCAGGCCGGTTGTTACGGTCCTTTTGCATTCGGGGGATGTCATGGCGTTGACCTGGCTCCGTGGCCCTTGCGGTGTCATTTTAAGGAAGATAACAGGTATGCTGGGCTTTGATGATGGGGATTGGTAAAGAGGTATTCGTGACGCCCCCAGCAGTATGTGGCCAGTGCAGCCGCCGCTGCTGCAGAACCTCTGAAGACAATGACCGGCAGCTTGGATGGTTTTGCTCTCCGTGGGCGGAGCGGGGTCCCCAGGGCAGTGGGTAGAGAAGTCAGTTCATTCTTGGCCGGTGTTCATCAGATCAGAGGCGGCCTCTGCAGCCGATGGCGCTGCAAATAAGAGCCTCACACACTTCAATTGGAGTTCTGTACCTTTTTCTTCAACACTTTAACCAGGCCACCGGGTGCTTACCTCTGCCAATCTCCAGTCCAGCTGTTTCTCAAGAACAGGGACGGTGTTGTCAAGACCCCTAGGTGTTCCTTTCTCTCTCTCTCGGTGTTTCCTTCACTCTCGGTGGTACACTCAGTGCCTCTAGCTCCTCTTGCTTCTTTTGTCAGCGCCTCCGCGCAAAGAGCTCTGGCACCGACAGCCACAGACATTGATTGGCACTACTTCCCAGTGTCGCGCCTTAGTACAGCTGCCTTCTCCAACGTATGCCCAGTTTTTGGGCCACAGTTCCCTCTAAGACCTCATTGCCTTAGGTTTCAATGGTTCGGGCGTCTAGCTACCATGCCGTTTTCAGGGCCGGTCCCCTGTTTCGTCCACCGGCCCATATGTTCCCCTGCCAGATATTGGCATGCGGGTGATCTCAGCCTTGTTTTGCACCCCAAGACCTCCTTCTGTCTTCTACACCCTTTCGTCTTTCCGTCCCGGGGCGAGCGTGACCGTGCTCACACCCGCGGGAGTAAACACCTCCACCACTTCTCGACTCCCACTCCGACTTCCTACACCTTCGCTGTCCTCCTCTCAACTCGTTTTCTACTTTCTCACCCATGTCCCCCTCTCTGAAACTGGGCCCACCCTCACGGGTCCGCCTACCGTCTCTGCCCGGGGTCCTGTGTGTGTGTTGCAGTGTCGGGTCTCATCTTCACCATCCCAATTCAGAGAACAGGAGCACTAACCTCCCGCTAATGGAGGAGTGCAGTACTCCCGGTGGCGGCCAGACTAGTGGGGCGCCACATTCCCTCTTGGTTAAGATTAGCTCGTCCTCGAGTGACCTTTAACATACTCACTTTTTCTTTTACAAGAACAATTAAACATACGCTGGCTTTTCTTCCTTTTCGGGAGGCACGCCCTTGAACGTTTCAACAATCACGTACACATTATACATTATTAATTCGAGTCTGAGTAGAAAGATATGAAAAACAAAAATGCGACATAAAAAGATAAATAATGGACAAAGTTCCCAGTTCTGCGGGTCGCAGCATGCATTAGCCCAACTGCTGGGGCTCAACACAGTACTTTGTCCTGGTGTCGCACCCTCCGCCGGGCTGAACTCTCTCCACAGTCCACTTCGCGGGCTAACTGTTTACAATATACACAATTTTCAATTCCCGGTATCTATCTAGCTATACATTTATACATGACATTTACAAGGCATTAAACTGTTATCTACAGCTACTATCTACAGTACTGCTGACTTTCCAGATCTTACTTTATGGGCGAGGTCCGCTTGCCTGCAAACCATCCTCCCCACCTGAAAGTTCAGCCAGTTCCGCACATGGGGACCACGGCGATAAGATCTTGTACACTCTAACCGCAAACCAGCCTCGGCGTCCCATGTGCCGGGTGTACCCGACATCCTCTCCGGGGTGGAGATCCCGACCGGGGTGTTCTTTCGGGAGATACAACTCCACATCTTGTCAGCTGATGAACTCTTCCTTCTCCAAGCCGTACTCCTTTATGAACCCCCAGCTGTTCCGGAGGTGGAAGTCCACAACAACCCCTCAGCGCCGTTCTGCTGGGTCGAGTGCAGGTCCCCTCTGAACTTGGTCTTTTTTCTCTAGGTTTACTTCCTCCTACAGCTTCTAATGGTCTTGACGTTGCCACTGCTCTTCTTCTTCAGCCACTTGCCTCTGCTCTCAGGAGCTACTGTTGGTAAACTCTCACAGCCTGGGCCACAATCAAGCACCCCCCTGCTGCACTCTTAGGGGCGCCCAGTGCTCCTTCCCGCTCTAAGCCTCAGGAGTCTCTGGAGCCTCTGCCGGATTCACCTCTCTCTCCGGCTTCTCGCTTGCAAGCTTCGGTGAAGGGTCAGGCAGGTCCAGGGCAGCTGCTGGTGGCTTGTCTGTCTTCACCGGAGTAGCCAACTCTGTGGTACTAGGTGGTTCAGCCGCAGGCTCCTCCACCAGCGGTGCTGGAAACACGGGCACCTGGTTTCTTTGCGGCAGGAAGATAACAGGGATGCTGAGCTTTGATGACGAGGATTGGGAAAGGGTTATTCATGACCACACCCGCTGTATGCGGCCAGTGCGGCCGGCGCTGCTGCAAAACCTCTGGGGACGATGATCGGCAGCTTGGATGGTTTTGCTCCCAATGGGCGGAGTGGAGTCCCCAGGGCAGTGGGTAGAGAAGTCAGTTCATTCTCAGATGGTGTTCATCAGATCATCAGCACCTCTGTGTCTCAAGAGGCCTCTGCGGCCGATGGGCGCCGCAAAGTAAAGTCTCAAACACTTCAATCCGATTTCTGTACCTTTTACTTCAACACTTTAACCAGGCCGCCGGGTGCTTCCCTCTGTCAATCTCCGGTCCAGCTGTTTCTCAAGAACCAGGACAGCATCGTCGCGACCCCTAGATGTTCCTTTCTCTCTCTCTCTCAGTGTTTCCTTCACTCTTGGTGGTACACTCAGTGCCTCTAGCTTGTCTTGCTTCTTTTGTTAGCTGGGGTACCGACAGCCACAGGCATTGATTGACACCGCTTCCTTGTGCCGTGCCTTTGTACGGCTGCCTTCTCCAAGGTATGTCAGGTTTCTGGGCCACAGTTCCCTTTAAGACTTCATGGCCTCTGGTTTCAACAGTTCAGGCGTCTAGCTACCATGCCGTGTTCAGTGCCGGTCCCCTGTTTTGGACGTGCGGGTGATCTCAGCTCTCTTACACTACCCAAGGGCTCCTTCTCTCTTTACACCCTTTCATCTTTCCCTCCCGGGGCGAGCGTGACCGTGCTCCAGCCCGCGGGAGTAAACACCTCCACCACCTCTGGACTCCCACTCCAATTTCCTACTCTTTTGCTGTCCTCCTCTTGACTCCTTTCTACTTTCTCACTCGTGTCCCCCTCTCTGAGACTGGCCCATCCCCGGGTCCGCCCACTGTCCCTGCCCGGGGTCCTACATATGTGTTGCAGTGTCGGGTCTCAACTTCACCATCCCAATTCAGAGAACAGGAGCACTACCCTCTCACTAATGGAGCAGTGCAGTAATCCCGGTGGCGGCCAGACCAGTGGAGCGCCACATTAACATAAGAGAGGCTGGGTTTCTTTGTATTGGTTCCCTGTTTGGTCTAAGTCAAACCCTCCCTCCTCCCTCCCTCCCTCCCTCCCTATCTCCCTCCCTCTCAACATCTGTCCCTCCCTCAATCTCACTGCTTGACGGTGGTCTCACAAACAGTGGAAGCCCCTACCTCCTCCACTCTCTACACCTCATGATTTGTCTCCTTTCACAGACCTGGACAAATTCCTGGTATTGTTATCACAAATCACAGATGACAGATCACAGATGGGGCTCTGTCCATGCAGCATGCTTGGAGTTGTAGTGTCTCTGGATGTGCAGACTATGTGATGGAGCATGCTTGGAGTTGTAGTGTCACTGGCACAGGATCTGCAGATCCATAGACACTACAACACCCAGCATGCTCCATCACAGTCTGCAGATCCAAAGACACTACAACCCCCAGTATGCACCATCACACAGTCTGCAGATCCAGAGACACTACAATGCCCAGCATGCTTCATCACACAATCTGCAGATCCAGACACTACAACTCCCAGCATGCCCCATCACACAATCTGCAGATCCGGAGACACTACAACCCCCAGCATGCTCCATCACACAGTCTGCAGATCCAGGGATACTACAACCACAGCAGAAGCAGGAGATGGAGGGAGGGTGAAGTGATGGGTTGGGGAACACAGGACACAGTGCCTCTTAGAGTGATAGGGATCTGCCTTAGACCAAACTGGGAAGTAATACAAAGAAACTCAGCTTCTCTTATGCTAATGTGCTGCACACTCCGTCTCCATGCTGCACACTGTTTAAGGACTTCTATAACTGAAGAGCCCAGGGCAAGTGGCCTGGGTTTGATAGAATTAACTGGGGAGTCACGGGTGGTCGGGTTCCCGGTTCCGTGCCCTGGCTGTCATTGGTTAGATGGGGGATATATTTACAGGAGCTAAAGAGTACGTGACGCCACCTGTGGTACCTGGTAATTGGGATACCAGCTCTGCGGGTGTCGGCCGCTGAGGTGATGTGATGCAGATCAGGGTAGTACAGCTCCCCACAGGCGGAGCTTTACCTCAGGGTAGTGGGAAGGATGAGGGTAGTAGTAGCCCTCACCTCTATAACGATGCTGTAGGCCGTTGAACGGTGGATGGATGAGACCAGACACCGGATTCAGCTTTGATGTCACTTTACTGGTACCAGGCTCTTAAAGTACACAGATACACCGGGTTTTCCAGGGGTTGCAGATATGGATGTGGAGAACAATTGCAGTGTACCTCAGAAGTGTCCTTCTTTATCTTCTCTGGTCTCTTCCCCTACCACTTCCTAGACAGAGGCTGTACGCTAATCCCTGGTCTGGTACTGTTAAGATCCTTCTGACTACTTTCCCATGCAAACGGGAGACAGGAGACTGACCCTTCCCGTCACAGGCATTAAGTTCTCTTCTTAAAGCATCTTGGACCTAGTTTAGGACTGAGGTAAGGTTATCTACACTTGTGGTGCTGAAGTCTTCCTACAGCTCTCCGGTCTGCAGTCAGGGCTAAACCTTCACTAACCGCTTCGGATCTGATTCCGGTGTCGACCTGGGTTTCCAGCTGGCCCCAACCAGTCCTGGTTCACCCCCTTCTTAATGTGGCGCCTTGCTCACGCAGGTAGCCACATACTTCTCTATAGTACAGCTGGGTTTCCACAGCAGGTACCTACTACAGACAACACCTTCCACCCCGGCACAGTAGGGGGAGCCCAACTTGCTGTCCATAGGCAAGATCCCCTATAAATACTGCTGCTAGGGGCGAAATTAGTTATAGTGTGCAGACGCTAGGAGAGCTGCGAAACGTCCTGGTGGTCGGTGCTGCGATTAAGCCCAAACCAGTAACCTGGAGTGACCCTTCTACATCCTGCAAGCCTAAGTGGGACTGAAGGCAAGGAGCATAGAGCAGAAAGGGAGCAAGGAACTTGAGGGAGTTCGTCCAAAGAGAATCACCGGATATTGGGGATCCGCATCTGTGGGATACTATAGAACCACAGAAAACCCTGCTACACCGTGGAGGTTTCCTATGTGGGTCAAGAAAGGGAGCCAGACACAGCAGGGCAACGCCGCAGTGATCAAAGAAGGTAACCCGAAGACCACACAGGAGGAGAGACAGACACTACAGTCAGAAAGAGAGAGGAGGCAAGTCTGGCTGCATGCAGGGTGTGCTTCAATCATCAGTACAGAGCAGTGGAGGCCTTATACCCACTTCTTGTGGGGACCCACTGTGCAACCTGTCCACCCGTCAGCGCCCTGGATCATTTTACCTGCTCAACATCAGTAAAAGGTAAAAGAGACTTTGCTGTTTACGTGTATCCTTCTACTCTGCTCCCAATATCCTTCATAGATTGTTCCAACACTCCCTATACAATCCCAGCTCCACTCCAAGCTGCCCCCCCTCTCACTACGCTACCTGTGGAGGACTACACCATCCTAGCCGCGATACCATCTACCTCCAGTGGACTGTGGCGGCGCTTGTGCAAATCACCAGACACTACAGGTGGCATCACGACAACAAACTGTATATAATCCCCTTTACATAAACCCCTTTTTGGAAGATAGGCCCAGGACACGGGGTCAGGCGCGGCCGCCATTCCCCGTGACACAGCAGTTAACCCCTTGCAGCCTGACACCCGAGTACCCAATAGCTTGGGCATGACATTAAGTCCGGGTTACCCTTCTTGAAAAAGGGAGACCCTCGCCACAGCTACAGGATCCATTGTGTGCTAATCCGTCGATCTCCTTCACCGTCTGGACTGACAGCTCTTCACTCACTCCCTGTCTGACTGGAACTAACTAGAACCTTCTCTCTCCTGACAGGATCTAAATCCTCCCCTTAAACTCTGCTGACGTCACCCGCTCTCACTCTAAGCTCCACCCCTTCTGGACGTTATGCAGCACACAGCAGGCCAGCACTACCACATCAATAGATTCCACTTTCATATGCAAAGGCGTATGAAACACGCGGAATGTATTGGCCATGATCCCGAATGCATTTTCAAGCACACGGTGGGCCCGGGATAGCCAGTAATTGAAAATGCGTTGCTCAGAAGTAACCGTCCTCTGAGGATATGGCCGTAGTAGGTGAGCCTGAAGTGGGAATGCTTCATCCCCCACAAATGCAAAGTTGAGATGATGGCTTGTCTCATCATTTGAGGGCAAGTTCAGAGCACCTCTCCTTAGGTCTTGGGCCAAGGAGCAGTGTGCAAACACACCCCCATCTGAGACACTCCCGTTCATTCCAACATCCACGTAGAGGAACTCATAGTGAGCATCCACCAGGGCCATGAGGACCACGCTAAAATATCCTTTGTAATTATAATACAAGGACCCTGTGTTGGGGGGTTTGGTGATCCTCACGTGCTTACCAACCAATGCACCCCCGCAGTTTGGAAATTGCCATCGATCCTCAAAACCTCTGGCAACATCCATCCATTTAGCGGGGGTTGTTGGGAACTGCATTTGGATGGCAGCAGACTACTCCAGATGGCCTCACACGTCTTGGGGATCAGGCGGCTCAGCAGGGACAGTGACACACGTGAAGTGTATTGCAGGTCTGTCCTTGGACGACCTGTTGCCAGAAACCGCAAAGTTATAGCCAAACACTCCTCAGGTGGCACAGCTCGATGCAACAAAGTGTCCTGTCGGGCTATCAATGGCCTTATGCGTTCCAAAAGGAATGTGAAAGAGTCCTTGGACATACGGAGATAGTTCCTGAAATCATGCAGACTCCGATCCTCCAGCTCACGGACCAGCTATGTGGCTCAGGTTGTCCCATTGCATCATCACACATCCAAAATACCCACCACCTCCTTCCCTATACATCTCCTAGGCACTTAACAACATCCTAGCCAAGTCTGCTGATATGGCCACCCACATACGGTACATATATAGCACCATAGAAGGGGCAAACACAACATGACGCTGCCTCACAACCAAACCTGGTATCACTACACCCATGGCCCTCCTCAACAAAAACATCTCTATCATCCAAATGGACACATCATGACAATACCCCCGTATACCTGGCCGTAATGTTCATGTATGACCACAAGGCGTACCAAAAGAGTAAGCTCACAATTAGCTATTCATGTTTATTACCAAATCAATACAATTACATTAGACACATACCCCAGCCTTGTGTTTTACGGACAAAATATCAGCCCACGCAGCAGACTCTTGCATACTCATCATGTCCAAGAGACATCCCTGAGTTGTTTATAATCTTCACACGCAGACATTCACAGAAGCCACATCTCAGTATGGGCAGAAGTGTTCCATTGTGTGTGCTAAACAACAGTACTATGTGGACACAATTCATATGCTCCACGCAACTAACCACAGACGCATCCTTCAAACATGATCCTGTATGGCAAAGGCAAAATGGATTGTCAATGAGGAGGGTGTTTAGGGGGCAAAAACACTCATGCATACCCCACCACTTGGGCGTCTGCTACACTACACAATAACGATCCGTAATGCAAAGCTGATTCAAACGCTATACAGCCATATCACAGATCATACTTAATGACTCTGGGCAGCAAGCGTGCTGTAGCTCAGTCATGAGAGCTTTTTATATGGTAACCAACCAATCACACAGCATCTGTGTCATGTAATCAACGTAGCCGCCTGGGCGTACGCAGGTGAGACCACTGATTATGCGCCAGTGCTGCTTTTTGATTGGTCATGTTGTGTTTAAATAGGGACGTGCTGGGGCGCCACCCATGCTCCTACTTCAATGTGCATTTTGCTAGTAGCGTCTCATCACAAGAACTCTGTTCGACAGATGGTGAGTTGGGGGGCATGCTATTGTGCTTATCATGTAGGTTAGTTTCTGTGTGGTGCACACCCATATGTTGCCACATGTTTGGGCGCCTTATGTACAGCTTCATGTTGCGTCCTGTAGATGTGTATTTTGCGACGGCTACGCATCGTAACACCCCTCTGTGCCCTGTTGCACACGTAATGATGCTTGAGATCAATGCCAGGACAATGTGTTCTACAGCACTATCATTATACATAAATATGTGTGGAGGTCATTAGTGTGTGTTATATTTGGTTGCAATGCCATGTGTTCCATTTCTCAAGTACAGAGCTTGGTATCTGTCCCTGGCCAGGCCCAAAATACATATAGCCCCTGGCATGTCAACCATGTCCCATCTATGTTCTCATGTAAAGCCCAGTACTGATTCTGCATACCCAAGCTGACTAGCAGATCACATGTAATTTGTAGTGCTGGACATGGATTCGGCACACAGAGTAGGGTGTGACCTGATATGTCCATATATGTTTTTTCCTGACACTATTTTAAACGTTATTTCCAGATAGCAGCTATTTTTGGCGTCACACAGGTCAAGGACCACTCTAAAATAGTGCATTGTACACCTTCATGTTGCAGTGTGACCAACATGCAGGTGCACATTGGTGACAGATCCACATGGTGGCTCATGTCACACAATGTGCCATGCCACAATAACACATGATGGTTGTGTAGTGTTTTGATTATTATGGTTACCATGTGTGTGTTTGTCATTGCCACATACTCACCACGCCGCCTGGCAATCTGGGCACGAATCTCAGCAATCCTCCCTGGACACTTGTGCTTGAGGTCCGCAAGCTTTTTCATTATCTGCTTGTGGGTACGCTCAACACCCACTTTGTGCAGTAGGGCCCACTGAATCCTCCTCAGGATGTGCTGCTTGCGCAGCCGTGGGTGGTGGTGACACTGATGTCCCCAATAATCATGTTGGTCACACAGGTCTATGAGGATAAGCAGATCTGCCATTCTCCATGTGGAAGCGCGCTGTGCGACCGCAATGACTGTAGTACTATATGCAGGGGAGGGGCAGGCACCTGGCAGGCAGGGAGGAACGAGCAGAAACCTCACGACGTCACCACGCACACTGACGCCGCCAAACAAAGTTTAGTGCGCTAACAAGGTCGACGCCGGCGGAGTGGGAGCAGTATAATGTACCCATCAGCTTCACCAAATTCACACCGCGTAGGGTGATTGTAGTGCGTGGCCCATTGCACCTATGTACGATGTGTAGGGCAACATCTGAGGTGGCATGTGGCACAGCACAGATAAATACACGTGGATGACATAGCTTGCGCCCTTTTATGGCGCGACTAAATGTTTGCGTACGGTTGTGTAGCTGAAGATGTGTGTGATGCTGAATGGACAGCTCTTCAAATATGGTGCCCTGTGAACTGACAGCCAATGGGAACACAGTAGTCACCACCAATCATCACAGACGAGGCGCGGACTCCAGCACGCTGTAGCACACCTACGGGAAATCGTAGGCGACACAGATTCCATCACTAGACCAGGGATATCACTGCACTCTCAGAGTCATATGTGATGCAAAGTGAAAAAGTTTATTGTATTTGAAACAACAAGCGACCACTGACGCCGTTTCGGTCCACAATATCAGACCTTTCTCAAAGAGTCGCTAGAATTAAAACAAATGAAATAGAGTGTAAAACAAGTGAATATCGATTTTAGGTAACTGTACATCTATACAATGTAAAATATATCATCATCAGAGTCATAACTCAACTGATCATAGTAGGTTCCAAATAAAA
The DNA here is from genome assembly GCA_033576535.1 of Allobates femoralis. Classification (NCBI taxonomy): domain Eukaryota; kingdom Metazoa; phylum Chordata; class Amphibia; order Anura; family Aromobatidae; genus Allobates; species Allobates femoralis. The sequence continues at coordinate 247,795,247 of JARQOC010000002.1, read as the reverse complement.
AGGCATGGTTTCAGTAATAGATCATCATTATATAATGGAGAACAAGCAAGACCAGTGTACTAGGATGGAAAAGAGATAAGGTTGTAGTTCAGAGTCAAGTAAGGGGAAAATGGGATACTGGAGATGGTAAGCACTGACTAGTGATGGTATCTGAGGTAATGAAGAGGGAAGTAAAATAGCCAGTATACCTATATAAAGGAGCTATTATTGTTACAATATCCTTGGTATATAGTTTTAGGAGGGAAAGATATAACATATAGTGTGCAATCCTGTAATTTTAAGCAATGTCTCCCCAATAGGGGGGAGGGGGTTTCTATTGCAAGTAAATCAGTGGCCCACCTGTGGTAGTACTAGGCTTAATTGGATCCGGGGGTAGTCAAAAGGACCGTCCCATCAGTATCATACTGTTCCACCTGTGGAAGATATCATGTAATATCTATCCTTCTTGTAATAAACTAAGTTGGAGAAGTGTAATAAATGAATAAGTACCATAAGTTCAATAGTGGCCCAGCACTCCTAGAAGTTGTAGTTTTAGTATGGCAGGTACAGGGTAAAGCATACAATGTAACCTGAAAGATAGCACAGTAATTAGTGTCACTTATCTTGTATTGTTAGGGGGCTGTCTGCTCCAGGTGTCCTTGCCTGTGTAGTAAGTGCCCTGCGCTCCCGCGCTTTGGCTCCTGTGCTAGTGTGTATGGACGCTGTGCGTCCTTTTATCGGGCCCCCGGCGGTGTCACGTGATCGGAGGCGTTTGCCGTCACGTGACCCGGATGTGACGTCGGCCGCGCGCATGCGCGGTCGAGACGGACGCTATTTACCCTGCCAACAGTAACTAGGAAGTATCCTAGTGTTGGCAGAGCGGCGATACACCGCTGATTACATGTGTATTAGTAAGAGGCTTATTAGAGGAGGGACAGTAGACAGTTTAAGGTGGAAGAGGAATTGAACAGGGGGCGTCAGGGAAATGTTTATACAAAAGAGAAGAATAGAGTCAAAGTGGATTAAAGATAAACAATATCTATGACAATTATAAATAGAGTTGAAGTATCCACTTATGTTTACAGTAGTTATTACATATTGTAAAGCAATCTCCATATGATGCACACCTGTAAAAAAGATCTAGAGTGTTAGTAGGAGTCCAAACCTGTCCACCAAAACCTCAGAAGGGGGGGTAAACTAATAACAGGGGGGGAGAAGGGGGGGTTATAAAGGGGAGGAAAAAAAGGGGGGGGGGGGAAGGGGAAGGGTGGGTTGGAAAGAACGAAAATAAAAGGGGGGGGGGGGTTATTTGGGGAAAACAGCATTGGTAAATCATACCATGTCTATGCGTCAGGTTATGCTTACCACTTGCAGTGCCTAGGGGTAAATTACTTATGAGTGCAGGGGAATTTCTCAGTGTACCTGTAAGGTAAAAAGAACAAAATGGTCATTAAGTGCTACCAATCCAGTTCCCTATTTAAACCCTTGGGAGATAGGGTGTCCAAGGTAAATATCCAGAAAGATTCCCGTTCTTTTAAGAGCCTAATATGATTGCCACCTCGCCGGGGACGGGGAACATGTTCTATTATTTGAAAGCGTAGTTGAGATACCGTGTGTGCAGCCTCTTTGAAATGGTAGGGGAGTGGAAGCCAGGTTTTGTTGCATCTAATGGTGGATTTGTGGCTAGAAATCCGGTCTTTGATGGCCTGTGTGGTTTCCCCCACGTAGAGTAGGCCGCAAGGGCATTTGACAATGTAAACTACGAACTTGGTGTCACAAGTGTAATGGTCTCTAATGCGATATGATTTGCCCGTTCTCGGGTGAGTGACCTCACTGCTCTTAATTACGTTAGAGCAACATGCACAGTTAAGGCAGGGAAAAGTCCCTGTTCTTTTTGGTTGTATCCGTGTCTGTATCAGGGGTTTGGTGGGTCCAATGTCTGCCCTCACAAGATCATCTTTGATGTTTTTTGGTCTTTGCATACACATAAGGGGTGGTTCTTGGAATGTGTTAACGGAAGGGTAGGCCTTGGATAATAAAGGCCAATGTTTCCTGATGATGTTCTGAACCTTATGCATTGTGGGATGGAAGTGGTGAACAAAAGGGAGTCTATCTGTTTTGGTTGTGAGGGGTGTATTGGGTGTCTCTGTGGTTGCTCTTGTAAGTTCATTCTGAAGGAGTTTATCTGGATAATTCCTAGCTCGAAATTTGTCTGACATTTCCGTCAATCGGGTTATCCGAGTTTCTTGATTGGACACTATACGGTTGACTCGTTTGAACTGGGATCGTGGTAAGCTGTTCCTTGTTGATTTTGGATGGCAACTATCATATAGTAAGAGGCCGTTACAATCTGTGGGTTTGGAGTAAAGATCGGTGTGAAGGGTTCCATGGGGGTCTCAAATTACTCTTGTATCAAGAAAGGTTATTTCCTTTTTGTCTGAGTGTATGGTGAATTTGAGTTCTGCCCTGATGTTATTGATCGTGTTGAAAAAAATATCTAAGCTGTCTTGTGGGCCTTCCCAAATGCAAAAAATGTCATCAATGTATCTGTACCAGCAGCGGGCATGCTGCTGGAAGAGATCATTGGTATAGACATACGATTTTTCAAAGAGATCCATGTACAGGTTAGCATACGCGGGCGCCACATTCGCCCCCATAGCGGTCCCGCATATCTGGATATAGTAGTCATCGCCGTTTAGGAAAAAATTCTCTCTCAGAACTATGTTCAGTAATTCTAGACAAAGCTTTGTCTGTTGTTGGGTGAAGTTGGAGTTCTCGAGTGTCAGTCTGACTGCTTCAATGCCTTTGGTATGTTCAATGGATGTGTACAGGCTATTGACGTCAAGAGTCGTCAGAATGCAGTTGGGAGAAGTGGCGTCCATGGTCTTGATTTTATGTAAAAAGTCTCCTGTGTCTAAGATGTATGATCTGGTTTTTTTGGTGAAGGGAGTTAAAATTTTTTCCAAATATATGGAGAGTGGGTTGAGAATTGAGTCTGTTGCTGCTACAATGGGTCTGCCTGGAGGGTTATTGAGGTCTTTATGGATTTTAGGTAAAATGTAAAAGACAGGGGTAACGGGGTGATTGTTAGTCAAAAAGTCTTGGGTCTTCGTGTCAATAGTCTTATTATCTACGTAGTTTCTAAGCGTGTCTGTGATCTTTCTTCTAATTGTGAATGTGGGATCAGTCTGTATGCGGCGGTACGTAGTTATGTCAGAAAGTTGTCGTTGTACCTCAGTTTTGTATTGATGTCTGTTCATGACTACTATGGCTCCTCCCTTGTCCGCAGGTTTAATTATGATATGTTGATTGTTTTTAAGGCTTTCAATGGCCTTCCTGTCACTATTTGAATAACACAGGTCAACAAAAAAAATTTTTTTTTCTGGTGCCCAAAATATTTTAATGAATTTGGGGTATTTTTGGGGTGCTGATTCTGAATATGCTATCAGTTTTGCCAGATTGGCTCAAGTTTTTGAGTTTTTTGGTATCTTATTTATAGCACTTGTTGGTAAATGCGACGCATCATCTCATTAATTTCTTTGGATTAGTACTTGAACTGAGCAGTTCTCAATATAGTTTTGTGTTAATTAGTGTTCTAAAAGTTTGTTCATAGCTTGATTTTTGCACTAACTTTATGTTGTTGTCTGTTTTCCAGTGAAAAGCATGAACTCATCAAGAAGAAGTTGTCTTAACGATCCAGACTCATTCTGTTACATTTGTGGTGAATATACACTGACAAAACATAGAAGAAACATAACAGACTTCGTTAAAAAAGTGTAGTTTGCCTATTTTGGGGTTATGCTTGGGGACCAAGACAAGTTTTGGGCACCACACATAGTGTGCAAAGCATGTATCGAATTATTACGAAAATGGAGCAAAGGACAAAGAACAAGCTTCAAATTTGGTGTTCCAATGGTGTGGAGAGAGCAAAAAAATCATCATGATGACTGTTATTTCTGTGCAGTGCAAGTACAAGGATTCAATAAGCATAAGAAACGAAAATGGGAGTATCCTAACATGGAATCTGCAAGAAGGCCTGTCCCTCATTGTGAAGATGTGCCTGTACCTGTGTTTACCATGTTACCTGACCTTCCCCCACCTGATGATGATGATGAAATGCAGGGTATGGAGCTAAGCATTAGTTCTGGAAGTGAACTAGAATATGAAGGAAGTTTCAGAACACCTACGCAATTTACCCAAGGAGAGCTCAACGATCTAATAAGAGACCTCAACCTCTCAAAAAGTGCATCCGAACTTTTAGCTTCAAGGCTAAGTGAAAAAAATTGTCTGACGCCTGGAACTAAAATTACATCTTACAGGACCAGAGAAGAAGCACTTCTTCCATTTTTCTGTGAAGATGACCTACTTGTATATTGTAAGGATATTCCTGGCCTGATGCTGCAAATGGGTTTACAAGTATATCGTCCTGTAGACTGGAGGCTTTTCATAGATAGTTCTAAAAGGAGTTTGAAATGTGTTTTGTTGAACAATGGCAATCAGTGTGCATCTCTTCCAGTAGCTCACTCAACTAAACTTGCAGAACAATACCAAAATGTCAAAATGGTCTTGGAGAAACTGTGCTACCATGAACATTCGTGGCTGATATGTGTTGATTTAAAAATGGTCAACTTTTTACTTGGACAGCAAAGTGGATACACAAAGTATCCTTGCTTCATCTGCATGTGGGATAGTAGAGCAAAACATCAGCACTGGGAGAAACTGAATTGGCCTCCAAGGGACACCTTGACAGTAGGAGCATCAAACATAGTGAACGAACCTTTGGTGGACAGGGAAAAAATCATTCTACCACCACTTCACATAAAGTTAGGATTAATGAAGCAGTTCGTCAAGGCATTAGACAAAGATGGTAATTGCTTCATGTACATCTGCAGATCTTTCCCTGGTCTTAGTAGCGAAAAACTGAAGGCAGGAATCTTTGATGGTCCTCAAATTCGGAAACTCATTAAAGATTCAAATTTTCCTAAGGAAATGAATGACATTGAAGCTGCTGCATGGTGTAGTTTTCTGTTGGTAGTGAAGAACTTCTTGGGAAATCAAAAGGCAGACAATTATGAAGAACTGGTACAAAACATGCTATTGAGATTTAGAAATCTGGGTGTACACATGAGCATTAAATTGCATTATCTTCACAGTCACTTGGACAGATTTCCAGAAAACCTTGGAGATTTTAGTGAAGAACAAGGGGAGAGATTTCATCAGGATATTATGGTGATGGAGGAAAGGTACCAAGGCAGATGGGACAGACATATGATGGCTGATTACTGCTGGAATCTACAGCGTGACTGCCCCAATAGCTCACATAGAAGGAAATCATATAAAAAGCGCTTTTCCAGCGATTAAATGTCTATCTTTCATGTCTTGTTCATTTTTGAAGATTACTTTCTAAAACTAGTTAAAATAAACTAAAATCAACATTTACTTTGTTAAATTTATTGTATTCATGACAATATCAATAAAGTTAATGCGCGTGTAGCAAAAAACGTCTTTTTTTTTACACATTTTACGAAAAATCTCAAAAACTTGAGCCAATCTGGCAAAACTGATGACATATTCAGAATCAGCACCCCAAAGTTACCCTAAATTCAATGAAATATCTTTGGCACCAAAAGTGCTGTTGACCAGTGTAATTATTGCGGACCGGGAAGAGACCCAGTTTTTGTTCCAAAACCAAGCCTTTGATGTCCCTTTCCACAATGTCGATAAAGGTCTCTACCCCATGGTAGTTGTTGGGGGGATTAAAACTACTAGGTAAGCGTAAACCCAGGGTCTTTAAGCATAGAGGGTTTGAAACGAGAGAATTCTCCGGGGTGCCAGTTAGTGGTATCCTATTGGAGAATCCCTGGTCCCCTGTATTGAAGTGTGTTTTGAGTCTAATAGACCTATAGAATCTATGTAGATCCTTCTCCAGTTGGAAGGCATCCCATTTGGGGGTGGGACAAAAGGAAAGTCCCCTATTCAAGACTGAGAGTTCTGTGGAGAGAGTGAGTAGTCTGAGATATTAATGACTAGGTTCGGACTCCTACCTGTGAGCGCAGCAGCATTCCTGTCAGACCTCCTCCTCCGCGACCTCCTGGTGGGATTGCGCCTGGGTTGCCTCCTCCCAAAAAATTGTTCAGGGGAAGGGTTGGAATAGAGTCGCCTGAGCCGCCAGAGTCGCTCCCGGTGCTGGGTGTACGCTCTCCTCGCGGTTTTCCACCTGGTTTCCCACCTTTGGGCCATGGTTTCTTTGGACGAACCTCGTCCCAACGATAGACTTTATTGGTCAGGTAGTCTTCCGTGTCTCTCTGGTATTTCTGTCTTTTTCTTTCTTGAAGAGTTTTCGTATGAGTAGCAAGAGCAGTGTTGACTTTGGATTCTAGGTTCTTCAATTCAGTGCTGTTCAGTGTTGCCGTTAGTTGAGTCTCTATAGTTTGGATTTTTTCTTTTGTCTCTCTGATAGACTCCTGCAAATACTCAATAGTCAGGAGCATCAGATCGAAAGAGCACTTGTTTAGGATCTGTTGGTATGTTTGGCAATACTTCTCGTTATCTGAGTATAATGTCGGTCGCAAATTGCTACGGAGACCCCTTGGAATTTTACCCTGTCTGTGATACTCTCCAAAGGTCGCACAGTGAAGTTCGTAAGATATCAGCTTTTTCTTTTCCTTTTCCCAGTCACGGGTCTTGATGTCTCTCGATGGTACATGCAGGAAGTCGTGTGGTATGTCTATCCTGGAGAGGATTGAAGTGCAATCTCCATATGATGCACACCTGTAAAAAAGATCCTTTTTTTCCTCCCCTTTATAACCCCCCCCTTCCCCCTCCCTGTTATTAGTTTACCCCCCCTTCTGAGGTTTTGGTGGACAGGTTTGGACTCCTACTAACACTCTAGATCTTTTTTACAGGTGTGCATCATATGGAGATTGCTTTACAATATGTAATAACTACTGTAAACATAAGTGGATACTTCAACTCTATTTATAATTGTCATAGATATTGTTTATCTTTAATCCACTTTGACTCTATTCTTCTCTTTTGTATAAACATTTCCCTGACGCCCCCTGTTCAATTCCTCTTCCACCTTAAACTGTCTACTGTCCCTCCTCTAATAAGCCTCTTACTAATACACATGTAATCAGCGGTGTATCGCCGCTCTGCCAACACTAGGATACTTCCTAGTTACTGTTGGCAGGGTAAATAGCGTCCGTCTCGACCGCGCATGCGCGCGGCCGACGTCACATCCGGGTCACGTGACGGCAAACGCCTCCGATCACGTGACACCGCCGGGGGCCCGATAAAAGGACGCACAGCGTCCATACACACTAGCACAGGAGCCAAAGCGCGGGAGCGCAGGGCACTTACTACACAGGCAAGGACACCTGGAGCAGACAGCCCCCTAACAATACAAGATAAGTGACACTAATTACTGTGCTATCTTTCAGGTTACATTGTATGCTTTACCCTGTACCTGCCATACTAAAACTACAACTTCTAGGAGTGCTGGGCCACTATTGAACTTATGGTACTTATTCATTTATTACACTTCTCCAACTTAGTTTATTACAAGAAGGATAGATATTACATGATATCTTCCACAGGTGGAACAGTATGATACTGATGGGACGGTCCTTTTGAGTACCCCCAGATCCAATTAAGCCTAGTACTACCACAGGTGGGCCACTGATTTACTTGCAATAGAAACCCCCTCCCCCCTATTGGGGAGACATTGCTTAAAATTACAGGATTGCACACTATATGTTATATCTTTCCCTCCTAAAACTATATACCAAGGATATTGTAACACTAATAGCTCCTTTATATAGGTATACTGGCTATTTTACTTCCCTCTTCATTACCTCAGATACCATCACTAGTCAGTGCTTACCATCTCCAGTATCCCATTTTCCCCTTACTTGACTCTGAACTACAACCTTATCTCTTTTCCATCCTAGTACACTGGTCTTGCTTGTTCTCCATTATATAATGATGATCTATTACTGAAACCATGCCTTTTTATTTGGAACCTACTATGATCAGTTGAGTTATGACTCTGATGATGATATATTTTACATTGTATAGATGTACAGTTACCTAAAATCGATATTCACTTGTTTTACACTCTATTTCATTTGTTTTAATTCTAGCGACTCTTTGAGAAAGGTCTGATATTGTGGACCGAAACGGCGTCAGTGGTCGCTTGTTGTTTCAAATACAATAAACTTTTTCACTTTGCATCACATATGACTCTGAGAGTGCAGTGATATCCCTGGTCTATGAATACGGGTTCCTGTAATCCTTTCATTTGCACCTCAAAAACTCAAAAAACTGAGTGCACGCCATTCACACAAGCTTCTACGACATTTTTTGGCTGTTGCACCACCATCACCAGATGACATCCACCACCTTCGCATATAATGATGAGGCTGGCACTTCAATCCTCTCCAGGATAGACATACCACACGACTTCCTGCATGTACCATCGAGAGACATCAAGACCCGTGACTGGGAAAAGGAAAAGAAAAAGCTGATATCTTACGAACTTCACTGTGCGACCCTTGGAGAGTATCACAGACAGGGTAAAATTCCAAGGGGTCTCCGTAGCAATTTGCGACCGACATTATACTCAGATAACGAGAAGTATTGCCAAACATACCAACAGATCCTAAACAAGTGCTCTTTCGATCTGATGCTCCTGACTATTGAGTATTTGCAGGAGTCTATCAGAGAGACAAAAGAAAAAATCCAAACTATAGAGACTCAACTAACGGCAACACTGAACAGCACTGAATTGAAGAACCTAGAATCCAAAGTCAACACTGCTCTTGCTACTCATACGAAAACTCTTCAAGAAAGAAAAAGACAGAAATACCAGAGAGACACGGAAGACTACCTGACCAATAAAGTCTATCGTTGGGACGAGGTTCGTCCAAAGAAACCATGGCCCAAAGGTGGGAAACCAGGTGGAAAACCGCGAGGAGAGCGTACACCCAGCACCGGGAGCGACTCTGGCGGCTCAGGCGACTCTATTCCAACCCTTCCCCTGAACAATTTTTTGGGAGGAGGCAACCCAGGCGCAATCCCACCAGGAGGTCGCGGAGGAGGAGGTCCGACAGGAATGCTGCTGCGCTCACAGGTAGGAGTCCGAACCTAGTCATTAATATCTCAGACTACTCACTCTCTCCCACAGAACTCTCAGTCTTGAATAGGGGACTTTCCTTTTGTCCCACCCCCAAATGGGATGCCTTCCAACTGGAGAAGGATCTACATAGATTCTATAGGTCTATTAGACTCAAAACACACTTCAATACAGGGGACCAGGGATTCTCCAATAGGATACCACTAACTGGCACCCCGGAGAATTCTCTCGTTTCAAACCCTCTATGCTTAAAGACCCTGGGTTTACGCTTACCTAGTAGTTTTAATCCCCCCAACAACTACCATGGGGTAGAGACCTTTATCGACATTGTGGAAAGGGACATCAAAGGCTTGGTTTTGGAACAAAAACTGGGTCTCTTCCCGGTCCGCAATAATTATTCAAATAGTGACAGGAAGGCCATTGAAAGCCTTAAAAACAATCAACATATCATAATTAAACCTGCGGACAAGGGAGGAGCCATAGTAGTCATGAACAGACATCAATACAAAACTGAGGTACAACGACAACTTTCTGACATAACTACGTACCGCCGCATACAGACTGATCCCACATTCACAATTAGAAGAAAGATCACAGACACGCTTAGAAACTACGTAGATAATAAGACTATTGACACGAAGACCCAAGACTTTTTGACTAACAATCACCCCGTTACCCCTGTCGTTTACATTTTACCTAAAATCCATAAAGACCTCAATAAGCCTCCAGGCAGACCCATTGTAGCAGCAACAGACTCAATTCTCAACCCACTCTCCATATATTTGGAAAAAATTTTAACTCCCTTCACCAAAAAAACCAGATCATACATCTTAGACACAGGAGACTTTTTACATAAAATCAAGACCATGGACGCCACATCTCCCAACTGCATTCTGACGACTCTTGACGTCAATAGCCTGTACACATCCATTGAACATACCAAAGGCATTGAAGCAGTCAGACTGACACTCGAGAACTCCAACTTCACCCAACAACAGACAAAGCTTTGTCTAGAATTACTGAACATAGTTCTGAGAGAGAATTTTTTCCTAAACGGCGATGACTACTATATCCAGATATGCGGGACCGCTATGGGGGCGAATGTGGCGCCCGCGTATGCTAACCTGTACATGGATCTCTTTGAAAAATCGTATGTCTATACCAATGATCTCTTCCAGCAGCATGCCCGCTGCTGGTACAGATACATTGATGACATTTTTTGCACTTGGGAAGGCCCACAAGACAGCTTAGATATTTTTTTCAACACGATCAATAACATCAGGGCAGAACTCAAATTCACCATACACTCAGACAAAAAGGAAATAACCTTTCTTGATACAAGAGTAATTCGAGACCCCCATGGAACCCTTCACACCGATCTTTACTCCAAACCCACAGATTGTAACGGCCTCTTACTATATGATAGTTGCCATCCAAAATCAACAAGGAACAGCTTACCACGATCCCAGTTCAAACGAGTCAACCGTATAGTGTCCAATCAAGAAACTCGGATAACCCGATTGACGGAAATGTCAGACAAATTTCGAGCTAGGAATTATCCAGATAAACTCCTTCAGAATGAACTTACAAGAGCAACCACAGAGACACCCAATACACCCCTCACAACCAAAACAGATAGACTCCCTTTTGTTCACCACTTCCATCCCACAATGCATAAGGTTCAGAACATCATCAGGAAACATTGGCCTTTATTATCCAAGGCCTACCCTTCCGTTAACACATTCCAAGAACCACCCCTTATGTGTATGCAAAGACCAAAAAACATCAAAGATGATCTTGTGAGGGCAGACATTGGACCCACCAAACCCCTGATACAGACACGGATACAACCAAAAAGAACAGGGACTTTTCCCTGCCTTAACTGTGCATTTTGCTCTAACGTAATTAAGAGCAGTGAGGTCACTCACCCGAGAACGGGCAAATCATATCGCATTAGAGACCATTACACTTGTGACACCAAGTTCGTAGTTTACATTGTCAAATGCCCTTGCGGCCTACTCTACGTGGGGGAAACCACACAGGCCATCAAAGACCGGATTTCTAGCCACAAATCCACCATTAGATGCAACAAAACCTGGCTTCCACTCCCCTACCATTTCAAAGAGGCTGCACACACGGTATCTCAACTACGCTTTCAAATAATAGAACATGTTCCCCGTCCCCGGCGAGGTGGCAATCATATTAGGCTCTTAAAAGAACGGGAATCTTTCTGGATATTTACCTTGGACACCCTATCTCCCAAGGGTTTAAATAGGGAACTGGATTGGTAGCACTTAATGACCATTTTGTTCTTTTTACCTTACAGGTACACTGAGAAATTCCCCTGCACTCATAAGTAATTTACCCCTAGGCACTGCAAGTGGTAAGCATAACCTGACGCATAGACATGGTATGATTTACCAATGCTGTTTTCCCCAAATAACCCCCCCCCCTTTTATTTTCGTTCTTTCCAACCCACCCTTCCCCTTCCCCCCCCCCCCCTTTTTTTCCTCCCCTTTATAACCCCCCCTTCTCCCCCCCTGTTATTAGTTTACCCCCCCTTCTGAGGTTTTGGTGGACAGGTTTGGACTCCTACTAACACTCTAGATCTTTTTTACAGGTGTGCATCATATGGAGATTGCTTTACAATATGTAATAACTACTGTAAACATAAGTGGATACTTCAACTCTATTTATAATTGTCATAGATATTGTTTATCTTTAATCCACTTTGACTCTATTCTTCTCTTTTGTATAAACATTTCCCTGACGCCCCCTGTTCAATTCCTCTTCCACCTTAAACTGTCTACTGTCCCTCCTCTAATAAGCCTCTTACTAATACACATGTAATCAGCGGTGTATCGCCGCTCTGCCAACACTAGGATACTTCCTAGTTACTGTTGGCAGGGTAAATAGCGTCCGTCTCGACCGCGCATGCGCGCGGCCGACGTCACATCCGGGTCACGTGACGGCAAACGCCTCCGATCACGTGACACCGCCGGGGGCCTGATAAAAGGACGCACAGCGTCCATACACACTAGCACAGGAGCCAAAGCGCGGGAGCGCAGGGCACTTACTACACAGGCAAGGACACCTGGAGCAGACAGCCCCCTAACAATACAAGATAAGTGACACTAATTACTGTGCTATCTTTCAGGTTACATTGTATGCTTTACCCTGTACCTGCCATACTAAAACTACAACTTCTAGGAGTGCTGGGCCACTATTGAACTTATGGTACTTATTCATTTATTACACTTCTCCAACTTAGTTTATTACAAGAAGGATAGATATTACATGATATCTTCCACAGGTGGAACAGTATGATACTGATGGGACGGTCCTTTTGACTACCCCCGGATCCAATTAAGCCTAGTACTACCACAGGTGGGCCACTGATTTACTTGCAATAGAAACCCCCTCCCCCCTATTGGGGAGACATTGCTTAAAATTACAGGATTGCACACTATATGTTATATCTTTCCCTCCTAAAACTATATACCAAGGATATTGTAACAATAATAGCTCCTTTATATAGGTATACTGGCTATTTTACTTCCCTCTTCATTACCTCAGATACCATCACTAGTCAGTGCTTACCATCTCCAGTATCCCATTTTCCCCTTACTTGACTCTGAACTACAACCTTATCTCTTTTCCATCCTAGTACACTGGTCTTGCTTGTTCTCCATTATATAATGATGATCTATTACTGAAACCATGCCTTTTTATTTGGAACCTACTATGATCAGTTGAGTTATGACTCTGATGATGATATATTTTACATTGTATAGATGTACAGTTACCTAAAATCGATATTCACTTGTTTTACACTCTATTTCATTTGTTTTAATTCTAGCGACTCTTTGAGAAAGGTCTGATATTGTGGACCGAAACGGCGTCAGTGGTCGCTTGTTGTTTCAAATACAATAAACTTTTTCACTTTGCATCACATATGACTCTGAGAGTGCAGTGATATCCCTGGTCTATGAATACGGGTTCCTGTAATCCTTTCATTTGCACCTCAAAAACTCAAAAAACTGAGTGCACGCCATTCACACAAGCTTCTACAGATTCCATCACTATCGCCCTATCACATGCCAAAACCCGGAAATCTCGCCTTCATGATTGTGGCTGATTTCAGAGCAGTGCTCAGGAATCAGGCGACAGGTGAGAGGCGATTTATCGCCGTGAAATTCCCCAATCACATGCTGCAACTGTGAGACAATTTCACGGCGATTGTTCCGGGGCGTCATATTGCCTTTAGGATTCCCAGCCGATATTGCGGCGTGTGAAGGTACCAATAGACTAACCTTTTCATCTCTGCACAATCATTTTTCCACATGTACCAAACTCTCTAAAAGGGTCTTTATCAGAGAAAATAACTTTACACCAGTCCTCTGCAGTTCCTTCCCTGTACATCCTGTAAAATGTCCTCAGCCTGTCATTGACATTTTTCTTGAAGAGAAGTAGCTTATTGTTGTCCTTCTTGATACCAGGTAGGCTTCTGAAAGCCTGCTCCTCACTCCTTACTGTGCATGCAGATAGAGATGAGCAAACCTTTTGAGGTTCAGGTTCGTCGAGATTCGCCAAAAGGGCATATGTTCAACAAATAGATCAGCAAACAGTTAGCCAAACTTCTGAACCCATTCAAATCAATGGGAGGCAAAATCAAGGGCCTAGAAAACACCTTTAAAGGGGCCCAAAAGCTGCCAAGCCAGCTCAAACTGTTTAACAGTAAAGCCCCGCTGTTTTAGCACAGACAAAATGTTCCTACACTATTACTTAACAAAACAAAAGAAGAAAAGGAGCGCTAAGTGAAGACCATTTGAATAATGTGCTGATTAGGGGGTTCTTAAAAGTTCTCTCTCACCTGGGTTTGTTGTGCACCGACCCTGCACAACTAAGGTGAGAGCCAGGTCCATGGGAGACACCGTGCTCGTATTTTGGCGTCACTTCCTGGCTTCGGGAGGAGCGGTCATGTGATGCGGTCAAGTGACCGGGTGAGCATTCACAAGTGACATCATGGCAAGTCCTGTATGCCCAAAGCAGCTTCACCGCTCGCAGTGGTAAAGGTATCCAAATAATAACATAGTGGTATTAAGGAGCGCTAGGGCAATAGGTATTAAATGTCTTACACACCTTTATTAAACGTCTGCACTCTCCTAATGCGACACATTTCGATAGACCAGCTATCTTCCTCAAGCAATGGAGAGTGAATAATTTAGAAACCTTATATAGGACATTGATCAAGTTACAGCTTGCAATACATTGTGACATCATCAACCTAGGATGACCTATCACTCACAAGATTACAATCATCCTAAAAACAGGTATTACCATTACGAACTTAAAAAATTGCTACAAACAATATTTAAATACATCTCATATTCACATATATCCTATAACAATATTAATTTAGTAAAATATAACCATAAAATATCATATTAAAAAATGCAATCCAGAGAAGCATGTTCAATTAAATGCATGGCCACAAAGGGGATCCTGATGAATAGCCTTCTATGGTTAGATTTAACCCTTCTGGGGATAAAGTACCCATCTTATAAATCCAGTAGGACTCCCGATTAATGAGACATCCTAAAGGCCACTTCACACGCAAGGATATCGTTAATGATATAGTTGAAACGTCACGGATTTGTGAACGTTGTAACAATATCGTTTGAGTGTCGTTGTGTGTGAACGAACGATGTAGGAAGTAAAAATCGTTGGAACGTTCATCCAAAATTTGTGATCCGGACCTCAAGTCTATCGTTCGTCGTCCACTTAACATTCTGGGAAGCAGCAACATCGTTCAGTGTGACACCTTTTTGAACGATGTCGTTCATAATTCTCCTATTCCTGCCGCTTTGTAAAATCGTTCAAACGTTCTTCTCAAAATAGCTGGAGCCTTGCCAATTTTAAAATCGTTAACGAGATCCTTGCGTATGACAACGCACTAAGGATGTCGGAAGGATCGCGGTCACATGACATAGCTAACGATCTCGTTCACCTATATCCTTGAGTGTGACGAAGCCTTAAAGGATCCGGGGCTAAACTTTCAATTTGTTCTAAGATTACTAATGTTAAGTCCTTAGGGTCTTTATTATGAACCAATGCAAAGTGTTTAGAGACACTGTGCAGGGGATATCCATTCCGAATGTTAAACCTGTGTTTGTTCAATCTATTGTGCATAGCCTGTACAGTCCTGCCCACGTACTGAAGGCCTCACATACTGTACATTCTAGTAGATACACCGCATATTTAGATAGGCAGCTCAGTGTCTGTCTGATGGTGAAGGATTCTCCTGTAGTATTTGAAGAAAAAGTTTTAGTGCCATTAATGATGGTTTTACAACATAAACATTTTGGAGATCAACAAGCATAGCACTCTTTGTTCTGATTGGCGCCCTCATCCGCTACTGGTCTTCCATGATCCTTTAAGCAGTTACTGGGGGCTATCATGTTACAGAGGGTTTTATTCCTCCTAAAAATCACACTATATTCGCTGGAATTTGTGCTTATATAAAACTGGATCGTTCTTTAGGATGAACCATAATCCTTCCAATAGTTTTTTCACATTTTTATGTGACTATTTATGATCACTATTACTTAGGCCAGTTTCACATTGGCATTTGTACCACTCGCTTATGCAGGCAGCATTGGGTGTGCTGAAACACATGCATCCTGCGTCCCTATGTTTAACATGGGGACGCATGGTATCTGTGTTTGGCTGCGGACACATGCGTTTTTCTTGTGTGAACCAAAGAAGGAAAGGGGAATGGATTCGTGCTCACCGAATTCCACCAGACCGGTGGTGCCAGATGGAGACGTCCCGTACGTCCAGGAAGAATCTGTATAGTGATGAATCCGGCACCGGACAGTTCTCCAATATCTCGTATGAAGCCTGGTGAGCCCTCCAGCAAGGGCTGGAGTTTAAGGTCCAGCCAGCTGGAGAGTCTCTCGTTAACCCCTCCTATACCGGCAACAATAGGTCTCATAGGTGGAGGAAAAACTGATTTGTGCACCTTTGGTAGTGCATGGAAGATGGGGCATATAGGTTTATCAGGTAACAGATATTCCTGAATTTTCGTGGTAATAACACCCAATGTTTGGCCTTCTTTTAGCAATTGTGATAGTTCCGTCTGCACCCTAATTGTGGGATCAGCAGTTACCTCTGTATATGTTGTGCTGTCTGCGAGCAAGGAAAGGATTTCTCTGTGGTATAGGGTATTATCCATAATCACCACCGAGCCACCCTTGTCCGCAGCACGCACAACCACATAAGGATTATTCTTAAGACTTTTCAAAGAGGCCCTTTCCATGTCAGTGAGATTGTCACGTCCAGGTGTGCGAGAGAGGAGAAGAGATTTAATCTCTCTCTCCAGCACATGCTGGAAGTTATCCATTGCGGGAGCCCTGGAGTTGATAGGGTAGAAATGAGGATTAGGAACAGCAGTGTGTGAAGTGTGAAATTGATTGTGTTCATTATCCTGAATGTTAGACAAATAAGTAAGATCACACAGGGCTATTTGATCCCTTAAGGGCACTGACAGGGGGATTGTCGGAGGTGCGGGGCAGTCACTGATTTGTGAACCCTCCACATCACCATCCAATCCCTCATTAAAAAAATGTTTTTTTACGGTAAGTGCCCTGACAAATTTGTTGACATCACACAAAGTTCTTATAATATCGCCTCTACACGTAGGTGCATAATTTAATCCCTTATTCAATACCATCAACTCCATATCTGTGAATACACATGCAGACAGATTAATGACATTACAATGATAGTCTATACTTAACGTTGTCTTCTTAGGGAATACGGATGATTTTTGCCTCTTCCTTTCCCCCCCCCTCCTCGTCCTCCGTTTTTTTTGTTGTTGTTGTTGAGGCTGGGGGTATGGGGATGGCTGGCCCCCCAATGTGGAGGCATGGGGGGTGCTAGTATTGAAGAAGACTGTGTCGGAGTCCTTACTGAGAGGCGTTGAAAAACTCACATGTGCCCCTCTGTTGGTGGTATGACTGTTCCGAAGAATTGATCTAGGACGTCTAGGTGTAGACTTTTTCCAAACATACACAGTCTGATCTTCATAATCCTTACAGTCCCGCATGAATTTTTTCTTTTTTATATCAATGATGGCTTGCTCCACATCTTTAACATTTTGTTGGAGCTGGATATGGAGAGAGTCAAAATCGGGATGTTTGTTGAAGGTGTTGAGTGACACCTCCATTTCTTTGATAGCCTCCTCCAATGTATTTAGTTTCACTCCCTCCTCCTCCATAATAAGTTTCATTAGCCTCATTGATGCATCCGTTAAGATAGCTTGCCACTTATTGGTGAAGGCATCACTATACGTAGTAGTGGCAAACTTCTTTAGTCTTAAGCCCTGAGGTATCATAGAATGTCCAATATATTTCTCTAGTGGTGCTGTGGTTTTGAGGTGCTGTATCATTGATTTTTCCAAACCAAAGAACAAAGCCCTCATATCTGACATGTCCACACTCGATCCTGACAAGGGCTCCTTAGAAAACAGGTTGGCGGCTTTGTTTGCACGCAATTCCAGTGCAGCTGCAAAATTGCTAGTCCCGGTCATAATTTTTTAACAAAATGTAAATCTTTGCTTGCGGGAGCACGTCACGGGTATATATATAAACCAAAGATGGAAAGGGGAATGGATTCGTGCTCACCGAATTCCACCAGACCGGTGGTGCCAGATGGAGACGTCCCGTACGTCCAGGAAGAATCTGTATAGTGATGAATCCGGCACCGGACAGTTCTCCAATAATCAAAATTTTATTTAGTGATTTTTCATAAGATCATAAATGTCAACCTAGAAACGAGGGCCCCTTTGGGACTAAATTATCGTTCAGATTGTTCTTACTTTTACTAATTATAGTACCCTTTGGAGTGAGACATACTAAATAAACATATAAATGTAAGAATATATATTCCTATTGTATGTATGTTAACACTCAGTGTTTTGTCACGATCTATGTACCAACATTTTGTATATTGCTATACTGTTATAAGTCACAGATTTGGATTGGCTTTTTCTATGAGTAGTAAAGATAGGCAGCTCCAGCCTATCAGCAGAATACAATCTATTAATTAGTGATGGGGGGAGGGCTTCACATGGTATATATGTGGTTGTTGTCTATTTGGTTTTAGCTGCTGATGAAGTACGTTGTACGAAACGCGTCCAGCGGGACTGCGCTCCCTAGGTCGCTTGATTTTATGATCTTATGAAAAATCACTAAATAAAATTTTGATTATTGGAGAACTGTCCGGTGCCGGATTCATCACTATACAGGTTTTTCTTGTGTGCCCTGCAAACGCATCTTGTTGCATTTTTTGTGCAACTGAAGATGCAAGCTTTATACGCAAGCATCCTCAAGAGCACAAATAATACATAGAGCTCTATGTATCTGTAGCACACTTACTAGTAAGTGCCCTACAGAGGGGTACTGCACCCAAGACAGAGAGTGCAGTATTCCTGTTATGGAGGGAGGTAATGTAGCTCTGAGGCTCTCAATCTGTATGCACACACTTAGAGCTGGGGACTAAAGGGTTAACCTGATGTTTGTGAAGACCCAGTCCCGGTGGGAGGAGTGTGTGCAGAGCCGGAAAAGCACAATGAGAAGTCAGAACGTTGAAGGAAAGAGAAGGAGAAGGAGCTAAGAGGGAAGGCGCCTGCAGAGTGGCGGCCCAGACAGAGAGGGGCACACAGAGGGTGACTGAACGACCCTGGTCCAGTCCAAAGCGGTTTACCGGCTCCGAAGCGGTGCAGAGGTCCATGCCTAAGCAGCAGATACCGGTGTGATAGACAGCTTCTTACGATCTCGATTCGCCCGACATACGCACGGTCCTCACCAGAAGCACCAAACTGGGTTGGGCTCCTAGAGCGAGAAGAGGGTGCTCGTGCAGTGCAGCATGAGGAAGAAGGAGTGCGCAGAGGTAGGACAGAGAGAGAGATAAAGGAAGGAACATCACTGGGAGCCTCAGAGAGACATTGCTTCCTCCTATGACACCTGGTTCACTACCCGAGCCGTAACACCAGTGAACTGTGTACAAACTGAAGGTAACTGGAGTAAAGAACCCGTGCAGTGTAAGCAAATGTATGTGCTTCTTCCTGGTTAACTGTGAAATTCCAGTTTCACAGCAGAGACTGTGCTGCCCCATTCTTATCATCACTACACTGCCCCTGGGGACCCCGCTCTACCTGTAGGGAGCTACAACACCTTGCTGCCATCCATCTTCCCGGAGGTCTGCAGCAGCGCCGGCACCATCACCGGATCTACAGGTGGCATCACGACTTTTATTAACTTTATTCCCCATCAAAATTGCAAGCAATATTGCCGCGTGGGACGATACCTTCATACTTACTGTGATGTCCTCAGGACCTCCTCTGGCATCTGAGCTCAGCGCTGGATCCTGATCTTGCTGCATATGAGACCTAATGTGGAGCTCCAGATGACATACGCGTTCTGTGCGAGCTGCTCTGGTTCCGGTGCTGAAGGACCCTCTGTCCCTAGGGATGGTGAGGAAGATGACATCTTCTAGAGCTGGCATATCTTGCAGTGGACTCATCATTAAGATCACTGGCTGCATACTGCATGCACATGGTAGCAAAGTGTAGTGCAGTGTAGCTGAGTTGTACTGAACTGCCAAGATGGCATCAGGCTCCAAGATTCTTTGCTTTGCCTGGAGGCCCACCTCTTCCAGTGCCAGGACTCAGTCACTTACAGGATATTATTATTTGCACAATCTTGTTGTCCAACAACTCTATAAACCATCCATGGGATGGGCTGAAGAAGGCACCTGACTTAAAAATCCCATTCCCCAAGCTACAGGTAACACCTGATGTTGCAGTTGGGTGGAGTGATTATTGGAGCCTGACATATTTGAATGAGAAATAAGGCATAAATAAGTTTATACAACTCAAATGTTGAATAAGGCTAGTGGGCAGCAATGCATAGACAATTTCAATAGTACTAATGATGCATATAACAGACTTGTGCATATGCCAGAAATCTGTATTCTAACCATATGGTATGAAATGAAATAAAGTGATTGCACATTTTCAAGAGGCAATATCAATAGTATGGTGTATAATGAGTGTGAACAGGCCTATAAGACTATGTATGTGAATCATATAATGGCCATATGCAATTTTTTTTATGATTTGCTATCATGTAAGTGTAGAAGAGATGGCCTCACATGCTGCTGACCACCTGCAATAATAAAGATTTGCTCTCCCCTCAAAAAATAACATTACTAAATAAATATATATATTCCCAAAAAAAAAAAATGTTAAGCTCTCTTACATGGATGTTTTAAGGACATTCTAAAGTTCTTAGACTTCACAGCTTCTGTTGCCATCTGACACTGTTTCAAAAATTCACACCTTGTCGTAACAAAAACACTTGGAAGCTTAAAAAAATTATTTTAAAGCTCCAAAAATTCTACAGGTTGAAAGAAAACTGTAGACCCGATGGCTTGGAACACTTCTACCCGTATGGTTAAGTGTTGCTCCCAGCCTGTGGGTCTTCTGGTGAGCGTTTTCGCCCAAACAACGAGGGTAAAGTTTTAGGGCCATTTTACATTTTGAACTGTTTTCCGGAACAAAGTCACGTTTGGCGATTTTTTAGTAAATTGCTTGAGTTTACGATCGCGAACCAAATCTGCAATGTTTGGCTGAATTTGAAATTGGCGAACATATTCAGGGAAAGTTTGCTCATCTCTACATGCAGATACCTGCCTGCTGCCATTCCTTAGCAAGCTCAGCACTGGTGTTAAATTGATTCATAGCTGAATCCTATTTAATAGACGGTCTTGCAAGGTTTAAATGCCACCTGTTTTGACCTAGTTAGTGGTCCAGATCAGGCCGGGCACAGATATTTAAATAGCGTGAAATAGTGTGAGAAGTTAAGACGTAACTTTTGCTAAACTCAAATTAAAAGACAAAAGTTGTCAAAACCAAACAAAACCACACTTCCATTCCTAGATGTCTTGATTGAAAAGATGGAAGGGGGTAACCTGAGAACGAGTATGCACCGTAAAGAGACCCCAATGAATTTGTTGTTAAGATGGGAAAGTGGCCACCGAATGAGTCACAAAAAGGGTATCCCCAAAAGCCAAATGATACGTATGAGTAGAAACTGCTCACATGAGGAGCAGTTCAAGGTTCAAGCGATGGATCTAAAGAAAAGGCTTAAAGAGAGAGGATATCCAAATAGGGTGGTTAAAAAGGCTTGTCAGAAAGTAAAAGACCTTGACAGATCGAAATTACTTGCGGACAAAGCTAAACCATCTAAAAAGGATGATGGAGATGAGGTATGCCTCATTGCAACCTACACCAATGGGGCGGAGGAGGTGAGGAAGATCTTGTCCAAACACTAGCCCATTCTCAGAATGGACCCAGATATCTACCCATACCTACCAGACACACCTAGGGTAACATACCGGAAATCAAAACCTCTAAAAGATAGACTAGTACATAGCCATCTAACTACCCAAGGCACATGGCTTAAGAGCAGCCTTCAAGGTTGCTTTAAGTGTGGGAACTGTGGCAAGTGTCGATCAATGTCCACCACAAAGAGTTTCATCAGTAATGTAAGTGGGAAAACATTTGATATTAGATCCTTTATCAATTGTAGGACCAAAGGTGTGATATACAGGGCCCAGTGTCCCTGTGACTTGGAGTATGTGGGAAAGACGCAAAGAGAATTGAGGAGGATATGGGAACATAAAAGGGACATTAAAAAGAGATATGACACCCCCTTGGCACGTCATGTCAATTCAGTGCATGGAGGGGATGAGGAATGTGTCCTCCTGTGTAGAGGAAGCAGGAAATGGAGCGTGGAACACATGTTTGCGTTCCACCGCCAGCCGAAGACCGGAAGTGATGCGTTGTGATGCCGCGAGCGTCATTTCCGGTCACATGACGCACCAGGTGACCGCCCGGGAGATGTGAAAAAGCGCATCTCCAGGCGGTGGTGGCGTATACCGGCTGCAAAGCCCTGAGGGGGCCAGACTGGGTGAGTGCTGATGTCTCTAAGACCCCACAAAAGACTAAACTATACAGCATGTAGTCTGCGCACATGTAATACATGCTAACCTGGTGGTACTGCATTTGATATTTATTGTCTATTACAGACACCATCGTTGCCATCATCTGCATAGGGATGGTTATTCATTGAGCACCAATCCCTGTATATGTATCATGACTCCCCTGAAGAAGAGGGATCTGAAACGCGTCAGGAGAGGGAGCGGATCAGATGACATGGTGGCTAACTAATAATTACTCTGAGCCCTAATAAGCCTGGACAACACTGGTAAAAGGTCATCTATGAGCTCTGAAGACTCTATGACATGTGAAGTGGTGAAGACAGCTGGGTGAAATTGTTCCTTTTTTATAGGGATGTATCTGCTGTTAACATTGGTTCATGCGGTCAAACCTACCGGGGAGGTGATTGTATCAATTGATAACCTGCCATGGTGGGGTATAGACCACAAAGAAACACAGATTCTAACCAGTGTCCTTAGGTGATATGGATGGGACTCCTGGTTGTTCTGTATAGACCCCAGGTGATAGAAGGGTCTTTTTTAGCATTACACAGGTTTTGCCCTGTCACTTATGCTTTATATATGTTGGATGGTTTTGACAACTTTTGTCTTTTAATTTGAGTTTAGTAAAAGTTAAGTTTTAACTTCTCACACTAATTCACGCTATTTAAATAGACGGTCTTGGCAATTACAGAACTTTTTTGGGAGTCCTAAAGCCATCTTCACAATAATAAGGCCTCGCTCATTCATGATCCAATAAATAATTGATTTAAGGGTAATCTTACAAGCAACAATGTTCTTGTCTGTAAATCTAGTTTGGGGCAAAGCAATTGTGACTGCACATATTTCCTTAGGCCAGCTTCACATTGCGGGTCTGATCCGATCCATGGCTGTCGGGGTGAACCTGACAGCCCCGGACCGGATCAGCACACAGAACCGGAGGGCTAATGTGCCCTCTGATCCGGTGTGCTGCCGCACGCAGCTGCCGCCGCTGATGAATCATGACCGAGGCACGTGGAGAGCTAGCCGCGGTCCTGAAACAACAGCGGCGTGCAGCCACAGATGTCCGGTTCCCTGATCCTCCTGGACCGGGGAAATCAGGCCCCATAGGCTTCCATATTAGGGAGTGCCGGATTGCCCCAGAGAATCCGGGAGAATCCGGGAGAAGGCAATTAGGGGAGATTTTTCTCCTCTTGGACACAAAAACGTTGCAAGCAACGTTTTTGTGTCCGTGAGAGAAATCTGAATTCTCCCAGATTGTCCTGGAGAGATGTAAACCGGATGGCAGAGAGCTGCCATCCGGCCCCATAGGACACTATGGGGCCAAAATCCGGTCCGGGGCTGTCAGGTTCACCCTGACAGCCACGGATCGGATCAGACCCGCAATGTGAAGCCGGCCATAGAGGTGACTGTGGTTAAAAGGAGAAAGCAATGATTTCAAGCACCGATCACCCATTTAGAGCAACCAATTTTCAGCTATAAGAGCTATAAGAAGCAAGGTCTATGGCCTATGTGCCTTGGCCTCTGTGTCATTTCAAAGTGGCATTTTTAAGTGGAATTCAGAGATATACCAGAGATAAGCCAGAGGTGACCAAAAGGTAACAACTCTACCCATCTAGTACCTTTCATTACTTAGTCCATTGCATCAAAATGTCCTTCAGTTCAATGTTTTTATATCTATGTGCGTTAGTCATCCACTTTTACTGCTCCATTCCCCCTCCATCACCCTTTATCCACATCAGCCCCTCTCTACTTCCCTTTACTATGTCCTGCTCTCATACTCTCTTCACCCTACTCAATAAGCTTAGCCCGTCATATTCCAGGGTCTGCATCAACAAAAACAATGTCATAGAGCCAAAAATTACTCCCTCCTTCTCGTTCTACTACTGCTCATGTCAGAAGATATTTCTCCCAATCCTGGACCACTCTCTTCCAACTTCATCACCCTTCCCACCTCACATAGAAATCTCACTAACCTCATTAGCATTACATGCACACCTTCATCTCCCTCTTTTAAATGTGCCCTCTGGAATCCACTGTCCGCATGCAACAAACTTCCCTTTATCCACAACTACTTTCTCACTAACTCTCTTAACCTCTTGGCCCTCACTGAAACCTGAATCCAGGACTCAGACACTGCTTTCCCTGCTGCTATCTCCTACGGCGGTTTTACACTTCTCTCATTCCCCGAGACCTGGAAATAGACGTGGTGGTGGAGTTGGCTTACTCCTGTCCCCACAATGTACTTTCCAGGTCATCCCCCCCACTCCATCACTCTCATTCCCTTCTTTTGAGGTTCACACCATTAGGCTGTTCCGTCCAGTCCCCCTCAGAGTAGCGGTGGTATACCGCCCCCCAGGTTCACCCACCCACTTCCTTGACCACTTCTCCGCGTGGCTGCCGCACTTCATGTCCTCAGAATTACCAACCCTCATCCTGGGAGACTTTAACATCCCCATAAACAGCCCCAACTCCACATCTGCATCCCAGATCCTATCTCTAACCACGCGACTTGGCCTCTCGCAGCTCTCAACCTCTGAGACACACAAGGATGGTAACATGCTTGACCTGGTCTTTACCCGAATCTGCTCTACCTTCTCCTTAGACAACTCACCTCTTCTCTTTGACCACAACATTCTCTCCTTCACACTCACAAACCCTCACCCATCACAGCATAGTCCGACCTATCCCACATTCAGAAATCTACAGGCCATCAACCCTCATACATTCACAGACTCTCTTCTCTCATCACTGTCCCCAATCTCCTCCTTCTCCTGCCCCAATCTGGCTGTGAATTACTACAATGAGACTCCCAAAAGTACCCTGGACCAAGTAGCGCCCCTCATCCTCAGAACCTCCAAACACAGAGTAAAACAGCCCTGGCTCACATCACAAACCCGATTCCTCCAGTGCTGCTCTAGGAGTGCCGAACTCCTATGGAGGAAAACTCGCACGCCCGAAAACTTTATCCATTATAAATTCATGCTCAAAACCTGCAACTCTGCCCTTTACCTCGCCAAACAGACCTACTTCACCACCCTGGTCTCCTCACTATCTACCAACTCAAAGAAACTCTTTGACACCTTTCACTCTCTCCTCAGTCCGAAAGTGCAGGCCTCTATCACTGACTTCTGTGCTGATGATCTGGCCTCTTACTTCACAGAAAAAATAGAAAACATCCATCAGGAAATCAGCTCCCAACCTTCAAGTGTTTCTACTCCCATCTGTCCCCACATCCCCTCTGGCTCACTCTCCATTTTTGACCCAGTCACAGAAGAAGAAGTCTCCAGGCTCCTCTCGTCCTCACGTCCCACTACATGCACCACTGACCCCATTCCCTCACACCTACTACAGACCCTCTCTCCAGTGGTCACCACTCACTTAACCACAATCGTCAATCTCTCCCTCTCTACTGGCATCTTCCCCTCTTCCTTCAAACACTGTATTATTACTCCACTTCTAAAGAAAACGTCCCTTGACCCATCCTGCACAAATAACTACAGACCTGTCTCCAATCTCCCCTTCATCTCAAAACTCCTGGAGTGCCTGGTCTACACCCGCCTCACCCGTTACCTCACCACTCACTCTCTTTTAGATCCATTGCAGTCTGGCTTCCCTTACACTCCTTACACAGAAACTGCCCTTATCAAAGTGACCAATGACCTTCTGACAGCAAAACATAATGGTGACCACTCTCTCCTTATCCTTCTTGACCTCTCTGCAGCTTTTGACACTGTTGACCACCATCTCCTACTCTCTATGCTGCACTCCATTGGTATCAAGGACACAGCTCTCCTGGTTCACTTCCTATCTTTCTGACCGCTCTTTCAGTGTATCATTCTCTGGCTCCACTTCCTCCCCTCTTCCCCTCACTATTGGGGTCCCTCAGGGTTCAGTCCTTGGACCTCTTCTCTTCTTTCTCTACACAGCCCCAATCGGACAAACCATTAGCAGATTTGGCTTCCAGTACCATCTCTATGCTGATGACACACAACTATACACTTCCTCCCCTGACCTTACTTCTGCTCTAATACAGAACACCAATGACTGTCTAACCGCAGTCTCCAATATCATGTCTGTTCTCTATCTGAAACTCAACCTTTCCAAAACTGAACTTCTTCTGTTCCCACCCTCTGCCAATCTCCCTAAACCTGTCATCTCTCTCTCTCTGTGTGCGGCACCACGATAACGCCCAGTCAGCAGGCTCGCTGTCTTGGTGTTATGATGGACACTGATCTCTCCTTCACCCTATATATACAATCTCTCACCCGCTCCTGTTGCTTGCACCTGAAAAATATCTCCAGAATTCGCCCTTTCCTCACCATGGAAACAACTAAAACCCTCACCGTGTCCCTAATCCATTCCCGCCTTGACTACTGTAATTCTTTATTAGCTGGCCTCCCCCGCAGTAAGCTTTCCCCTCTCCAGTCTATCCTCAATGCAGCAGCAAGGATCACCCATCTAGCAAACCGTTACTCAGATGTTTCTGCTCTGTGCCAGTCACTGCATTGGCTACCTGTACACTATAGAATCCAATTCAAATTGCTCGCTGTCACCCACAAAGCTATTCATGGTGCGGCACCTCCTTACTTCTCCACCCTCATCTCTGTCTACCACCCCACCCGTCCCCTTCTCTCTGAATGCGACCTCAGACTAACATCGGCATTAATCCGAACCTCCCATTCCCGACTCCGAGACTTCTCTCGAGCTGCATCAATCCTTTAGAATGCTCTACCCCAAGAAATTAGGACCATCCATAACTTGCATAGCTTTAGACGCTCCCTAAAAACACACCTCTTCAAGGCGGCCTATCCTTCTCCCTAACAGTAGTCATTTAGACTTAAGATATTCATTGTTATAAGCCCCTGT
This sequence comes from Allobates femoralis, assembly GCA_033576535.1. Classification (NCBI taxonomy): domain Eukaryota; kingdom Metazoa; phylum Chordata; class Amphibia; order Anura; family Aromobatidae; genus Allobates; species Allobates femoralis. The sequence continues at coordinate 247,768,198 of JARQOC010000002.1, read as the reverse complement.
AGTTTGTGTTCCCATCCTGTCTTAGGCTGGCTTCACATTAGCGTTTGTGTCTGCATGCTGATGGCATGCAGACACAAACGCTGTCAGAAGCAGGGACACTTTGATGTGTCCGCAGCGGATAATGTCCGCCTGCGGACACATCACTATGGAGCCCGGCAGCCAATCGGCGCTGTCCGGGGGCGGGCCGGAGGCGGAGATCAGCGCCGGAGATCTCCGCCCCCCGGCCGCCGGTAAGCTCCGGGACTGTCGGCGGGGAGAACAGCTGATCTGAGAGCTGTTTGAATCTTCCCGCGCCGACACTGTGAGGAGATGTCGGCGCGGGAAGATTCAAACAGCTTTCAGATCAGCTGTTCTCCCCGCCGACATCGCTATGAGATTACAGGCGGCGGGGAGAAGGAGGACAGCAGAGGGTCAGCTGATCTCCCGGTGGCCGTCGGTGAGCTCCTGTGACATCACCGGCGGCCACCGGGAGATTTTTCAATGGGTCCGCAGCGTTCTCCTGCTGTGTCATGCAGAGGACACTGCGGACCCATTGAGGACAATGCTTTTTTTGTACGCTTGGGGACGCTTGCTGATTGTCCAAGCTCCCCAAACGCACAAAAAAACCCAACATGCTGCGTCCCGGGTGCGGATGCTGGACACCGGAAGCAGCAGATATCGTCCGCATCCGCACCCGAACGCAGCAAACGCAGGCACCATGCGTTCCTATGTTAAACATAGGAACGCAGTGCGCATGCGTTTAACTGCGTATGGGAACGCAGCAAAACGCTGCCTTCCCATACGCAAATGTGAAGCCAGCCTTAGACTGTAAGCTCCTTCGAGCAGGGTCACCTTTATTTTTTGCCTTTTTATTGTATTTCCTACGTTGATTCTATGTTTATTGTATGTAACTACTGTTCTGTATTAACTACCATTCTGTATCGTATATTTTTCTTATATGTACCATTGTACTGTAAAGCGCTGCGGAATATGTTGGCGCTATGCAAATCAAGTTTTATTATTATTATTAATCAGCATGACAGATTGATATCATTTGACTTATTCTCATTAACATTTTCTCCTCAGCTATTGAAAGATTACTAAAATTCCCCAGACCTCATCTTAACCTCTCGTACAGCCAGATCAGAATATCCCACACACTACACTGATGAGGGACAGTTACCCCGAAATGCAGCATCTGTAGTTTGGGGTTCTGATCTGGCACAAATCCTTGGTCATATTAAAAGGCTTGTTAAAGAGTCGACTATGACTTTCAGGATTGCTTCCTAAAGGTGGCGCTAGAGTTTATCCACTTCTTCATTGAAGTGACAATTTGCATATTTCCCAGAGGACTATTGCGGCTATACAGTGTTGGCCAAAAGTATTGACACCCCTGCAATTCTGTCAGATAATAAAAGAAAATGATTGCAATCACAAATTCTTTGGTATTATTATCTTCATTTAATTTGTCTTCAATGAGAAAACACAAAAGAGAATGAAGCAAAAAGCAAAACATTGATCATTTCACACAAAACTCCAAAAATGGGCCAGACAAAAGTATTGGCACCCTCAGCCTAATACTTGGTTGCACAACCTTTAGCCAAAATAACTGCGATCAACCACTTCCGGTAACCATCAATGAGTTTCTTACAATGCTCTGCTGGAATTTTAGACCATTCTTCTTTGGCAAACTGCTCCAGGTCCCTGATATAAGATAAGATAAACTTATTGATCCCGGAGGAAATTACAGTATTACAGCAGCAGAACAAAGATCAAGAACATTACACACTTTACAAAATAAGTCTCTATGGACAGCAGATGCGGGTAGACTGGTACAAGTACCTCACCTATTCCCCCCATACCCTTAGAACTTCACTTAGTCTTGTGATGCTTTACACTTATACATTTGTTTAAACATCCCCACAGCTGTCGGAACAAACGATTTTCTGTATCTTTTTCCTTTTTACACATTAGTTGGATTAGACGCTTGCTGAATGTGCTCTTCTGCTTCGCAAACAGTTCAGAGAGCGGGTGTGTATTATTGCTCATTATAGCCTTGCATTTCTTATTAATTCTATCCTCTAATACCTCCTCGAAAGTCCTAAGTTGTAGACCCACCGCCGCACTAGCCTTCTGATAAGTTTATTCAGCTTATTAGCGTCAGCTGTGCGCACACTACTACCCCAGCATATTATTGCAGCAAAGATTGCACTCGCCACAGTAGATTGGTAGAACATTTCAAGCATTTTGCTACACACATTAAACGACCTTAACTTCCTTAGGAAGTAAAGTCTACTCAACCCTTTCTTGCAAACCTTCTCCATATGGCACCTCCAATCAAGCTTGCTGTCCAGGTGAACCCCCAAATATTTGAAATTCTCATCCATCTCCACATCCTGACCATCAATAGTGATAGGTAACCAATCCTTCCTGCACCTTCCATAACTCAACACCAACTCCCTGGTTTTCTTTACGTTGAGTTCTAAATGGTTAGCCTGGCACCAGTCAACAAAGTCCAAAACCACCCTTCTGTATTCCAAAT